>CM077101.1:484063-499897 GCA_039619505.1 Cimex hemipterus | reverse complement strand
TATATATATATATATATATATATATATATATATATAAAATCTTGATAATCCTTTGACGACGGTTGTACTTCTTAGATCAATCGATAAAGTGACAAAAAGTGAATACGTAAGATTCATAAGCAATTTGTCAAACAAAATAGAACATTCTAATTTGCTCAGAGATAGGTGGACTGGCAGCGATATTTCCCGCTAACAAGGAAGCCGATAAGCACTTGACGCAAGGGGTCATAAATAAGGTAAAAGGTAAATCAAGTGCATATAGGTTTTATCCCCCAAATCCATCAGTCTCCTGTGTATGTTCAAGTTTGAAACGTTTAATCGCTTATCATTTCAACAGTATTTCTATTGTCGGTATTATCCAAAAATAGTTTGCCGGCGGGGGCTGTTTATAGTCTTAGGGCAGGACAAACTTAATAATAACGATTTTGCGGGACATCGATACCCAGAGGTAAGTCGGTCACATAGTCGAACTGTAAGTTCGAGGAGGAGGAAGAATCAATCGCTCCTAGCCGGTAAATCAAGTTCTTCATCGAGGTCGTTTTTCACTTTTCCGAGAGAGCGCGTACGTCGATGTAGCGGAGCTCACCGGTGTATGAACACTGCCGATAATCCGTCGTGTCATTGTCCGTCCTGACAATGCCAGAGAAGAGAGGCTACACGGCGCACGGGCTACAATGTATAATCGATTTCGCGATTGAAGGCAGGGTAAATTGATAAGTTAATCCATGCTCCCTCCCCCTCCTTCGCTTTGCTGTCGCTGACAGATGCGAGAGAGAGAGAGACTCAGCTGATCTCATTGTCCTATCCGGGGATATTCTTCGGACTTGGCCGAGCGTAACCTCCCCCCCCCCACAGCCCTTGTCCAAATACACGCAACCCTCTAAATCTCGCCGGCTCCGCTCTCCCTTCTCAATTAAGACGAATTTTAAACAAAATCCCACATGTGTTCCCTCAAAGCGCCCCCTCCCACCGCTAATACATCCACAAAAACTCAATACTACTCTAATAGGATCCCGATTTGACAATTCCCGTAATCCCGCAATTGTGATTGGTCAACTCGTTGAAAACTACAGACCCACTATTTTTATAGTAGTCTATTAAAGAAGAATAAAGGAGATCATGAATTAACCTCATCAAGTAAGCATTAGCTTAATTTTTTGGAATGGAATCCTTTTTAAAGTAACGAAACTGCTTTAAACAACACCTGCTATTTGAGATAAAAACTTACATCAATAGACAGCATGGTTCATTTCAAGTTGCACCACAGGAAAAACAATGCAACATCTGCTTAAATGGCTATTACATTATTTCTATCTACCTATGCCCATAGATGTATCAAATTGTCCGATCAATGCAGACTTGATGCTTCGGCTGGATCATTGAGCCCAAACTTTACTAAATAATTTCAGCCAATCACTCCCCTTACGTATGGTCTTGGTAGAGAAGAAAAAGCCAGTGTCACGAGCGGGACTGGAACCCCCGACCCCAGGCTCGAGACGCCGCAGCTCCGACACAACACACCAACTCCCACATCTCAACCTACAACCTTTCACTTCTTTTTGTCATTGCCAGGACGTTTGTAAAGACAGAAGTGAATCTGATATACCTCGGTCACTACGTTATCGTCGTTTTCATTTTGTTTTTGCAATCTAAAGTCTTTTGTTACGCAAACGATGGATTTAGAAATCTTAGATTAGAGTTATTCGAATTTAAAGCCGGTTTCTTCCATAAAAAGCGGAGTAGATTGTGCAAAATACGGAGGAAACCTCAACAACACACCTACACTCTCAGATCGTGGTGTTAAATACGAAGAGAATGTGTACCTACAACAAACGTAGAAAAAATGAGCACAAAGCATGTAAGATGTTTATCTTCGACTACATGATTACTCTGGGGTAAATTTTAAAATACACAATCCTTTGTTTTAGATTGATAAAAGAAAGACAGCAGGAATTTGTTTTTACCTGAAGTCCTCTATAAATGGAAGAAAGGGCGGAACGAGTGGGGGAGGGATCGATTTGTCGGATTCACCCCCATTTTACCATTGGACTTCTAATTTGTCGACTCATGAATAGGCATGTGCCCGACGGCATTGTTATCCGATTATTGTTAAACTAATGCAACTAAGTCGATAACCTGTGCTTGATGAACCGTATTTTTCGAAACACAGAGCTGGATACGGTCTGTTAGTATTAACAATATGTAAGGTGGACGCAAAATTGACTAGATTATATTGAATTTTGACCTATGAATAAATAGTTTTAGTTACAATTTGTTTGGAGTTGTATTCGAAAAACTATATATATAAATTCACTAATTTCGCGGTTCGCTTTACCAATTATTATATTACCATTAATTAAGGTTTTTTAGTTGAGATAAGAAAGTCAATGGCAAGAGCGGGATTCGAATCCACGATCTTCGGCTAGATACGCCGCTGCTCTACCACTTGGGTATCGTACCTCGACCACTCGGACACCAACATCCCATCTCAACCGCACGTTTTGTTTTTGTTTTTTATTGAAAAATGGCAAAAATGAGGGGGGACGTCTTCTGCGCAATTGCGCCATTCCTGCGTGTCGTGTTTACTAAATAAATTAAATTCACTTTTCCACATCCAAAATGTAATTGTTAAATGTAAACAATGTTTGTAAATCCCGGCCCTGAAGATGATCTCAATAAAGAACAAAACGTTGGCACGATAAAGAAAATGTTTTTCCTTAACTTACATCACACCAGACCGCACCTCACGATTTCTAAATAATTAGAAAGAAAAGGAGTGAGAGTTATTGGCACCACCGGGGGATGCTTGTGCATACGTTTGCAGTCGATCCTGGGAGGAGGAGTTAAGTCCTTATTTCACATCATTGTAATGTGTAATTTGATGTAAGACCGAAGTCTGACCCTTAGGTAGGTGATTCTGCACATATGTGTATGAGAATTTATGGGCCGGCAGCCAGCTGAGGCAATCGTCGACCCTCTACGTATTTCCTTATATTTCTGTTCTTTCACGCGTATTTTGTATTAACGTAAAACCATTTGAGGACTCGATCTGGTTACAATATATCCTGTATACTTACACCTCGTCGATATCCAAAAATGATAGCCTCTCATTTGTACTTCAAGTTGTCAACTATAAAATAGACAAAAAGGGTTAACTGCTAAACCTAAAGAGAATTGGAGGTTATATGTTACGTATATGTCATTCGCATCTGGGAAACATCTGCACAAAGATGCCCCCCCCCCAATATGTAGGTTATACAATGAGGAGGAAGAAATTACAACCCATGCCATCTCCGAATGCGAAGCGTCCGCTCAATGGGGATATAACGTGAGGTAGAAAGAAAGCCCAGGGAATAGAATTGCAACAATGACAGTCAATCTTTACATACTCCTTAAAAGAAGGATCGATCGACAGACTAAACTTAGGAACTAGGAAACATAAACTCCCACTTCGTAGTCTCTTATCATCATCAAAATCATTTTCTCTATTCCAACCTATCAGTAAGTACAGTGGAGTATTCCTCGTGGCGTGGTTGAACCCATTCGATTCTCGCGAATAACATACAATTACTCTCCATAGAAAACACATTCACCCCAGAATTCTTGATATTTCTCTGGGCGAGTTGGGCTTATATACACCAATAATCACTAATCAGCATTAAATCGGCTGTGTGTAGAATGTCTTTTCGTTTATTTTTATCGATATTCATTTTGATATGAGATATGATATATCTGAAAATTCTCGTTCGTAAATATTTCACCTTCAGGAAAACGGCCGCCCGGAATAGGACGGGTTTTATTTTACGATGAGAATTGGAGGAGCGCGCCCTCCCCTAACCCTCCGAATTATTTCAGCTCTGGCGACTCCCTGTTTTTGGAGAGCTATTCTCTTTTTGATGTGTTGTTTAAATCACGACCACCGGTTTAAATGACATACCCCTAGGAGTTGTGGGCCAATTTTAAGGCTAGAACGTCGCGGTATTGACGCGGCTATAACAAGACGGCCTCTACGCCTTATTAACCACTTTTGGCAATTTAACAGTTTACACCTGGGGGCTCGCAACACACCCACTTATGATGTTGGCCTGCCAATTAAACGGGATGGAAAATAATTAGCAAAACACAAATAGTGCGTCGCGTCTCGTCGACTTCTTGAGACATTTGCCCTGAGATAAATGGCCACCGAGATGGATATAGGAATAGAACCCTTCAATTATGTGGGATACATGAAGCATCCTTGCTTTACATCCTGCGATGCTGGGCACGTACTTTGGTCCTAAAGTAAGTGTCCGTGTATCAGCCTGGCCTGGCATATCCTTAAACTGGTTCGGATAATCCTCCTCTGCAGGCTAGTTAAACGCACAAGAGTTTATCAAAGTCAGATCTCATTCCATTGCTGTGGTTCCAATGGTGGAATCTTGTACCCTATCGACCCCCAATTAGAATATTTATATATTAAAGTTGATGGTGGGTGACGGTCTGCGCGTAACACATGCTGGCCCCATATAGAGAGCCCCCGATATGAGAATCGCGCGTGAGCACAAAGGTATTTCGGTCCCTGTTCACGTCCAGGCTTTCCGAGACATCTTCATTGTGAATTACGAATAGTCTATAATAAAAATATTTATTTTCAGATAATTCAGTACGTTTCATGCAGATTCTATAAGACCTTGAAATTTTTTTACTCCTCATCCCCTACAGCCGACACCTCGAAAGGTGAATGTAAGGTTGTCTTTGGTGAGAATTAAATCTACAACTAAACATGAAAAAGATGGCAAAATTTTTAGATTTTCGGGGTGCTTAGACTGTCATGACAGTCATTGAGACAAGGTTGATAAAAGATTATATTAGTTTTAATCAAATACTGATCGATTTTTTTTCATATGGGAACTTATAATTAGAATTTTATTCTCTACAACTAGCCAGTGATCTCAAAGCGAAAAGCGGAGGTGCGTTTTATACAAATGTAAATCAATGGTGTGCGGGCGGAACTTTGAGGAAAGTCAGACGTACTATTGTCATTACTAAATCAACCCCGGTAGATAAATTTTACGGCGGATTAAAATTTAAAATTGATTTCCTTTCCTCCCCTGAGGAGGAATGAGACTAGAAGAATGAGCGGAGGGAAGTCTCTGGAGACTATTTCACATGTGAACGGATCTGAATGGCGAGGCACGGGTAAGCGAGCCCATTCACCCTCCCCGGGCCCCACGCTTTCAGACAATCAATGAAACGACCGCTGAAAAAGGGATAGTCTTGCGGTCTGTGATGACGGCGAGGGGGCCGTCATCGACATCGGCCCTTCGGCCAGATAGGAATGATGATGTACATTTTGTCAATTCCCTAAGTTGATTTCCGGTGTCTTAGTTGTCTCGCAACTGCTGTTTATGCGGTCGATCATTTCCAGTCGTCCCTGTTTCTATTCCTATGGCAAAATAGAGGTCGACCAACTGCACAATTATGGCAATAATTTCACCGAAATCATTACATCATGAGAATATATTTGTTCTCTAAGGTGAATTAGCCTATTTACGACCTTACGCGAGAAGTATAAATCTATTTCCTATCCATCTATATCATTATTATTTAGAGCACTTTGTGCCTAAGGCTTTTTTTGAGATCCAGAAGTTTTTTCAAGACCTACCGTGTGTATCCTTCTGGTCGGGGTTTTCCTCTCAAGAGTAGGGCCCCTGCACAGGGTTCAGCACCAACAAACGACAAGTTCTCCTGTTTCTTCTTCTTACTGGCAATATCTTCTTTAAGCTTGTTTTTGCTGACTGTTCTTATGCTTCCATCGCCTCCAGTCAGTAGTCCTACTATCATTCCGGTCTTAACATGTCCTGTTGGCTTTGGAGGCTTTGAAGTTCTGCCGTTAGTTTCTGTGTTAGCAGTTAGCCTTATTTTTAACCACTGTCTAATGCATGTAAGTTTTTGGCAATGGGTATGAAGTAAACAGGTTCAAACTGGATGGGCGTTCTCATCAAATGTTCCCTTGTCCAGTTCGACGCCTCAAATCTGACGTTTGGGGTCATGGCATCAATTAACATCCCTAGAATCTTGTTTCATCACAAAGCTTTCATTGTTCATTTTACGTGAGTCAATGTAATCTGTTTGTACACTAGAAGGTCAAAGAGGGATGTTTCGGGTGTTTCAAAACCCACAGAATATGGTTAAAACGACACACCAAAATGCCTCGCATGACAAAGGTACAAATTTGACATTGTAGAACCTTGTAAAAGGAACCGAAATGTGAAATTCTTGAATGGGTGCCTAACGTTAAACCCCATCATTTCTTTTGTAGTCAAATAAATTTCCCTATGTTTATACGATGTACAGTGTATACGATAGTAATTACTGGGTTTGTATCATACCATTCTAACTAACTTCAACGATACTGAATTGCTATTGATTATTTAAAAAAGTTTTATTTTTCCTTGAGTGTAGACATATCGGATATTTACACCTGCTATATGTTAATTTTCTCTTCGAATTATTTTGTTTTAATATTTATGTATTTGTAAGCTTTTAAGCAGTAAACTCAGCAGACGGCTATTAGCCATGCTTATTATACTTTGTATCAGTATTTCTATTTTTTTTTTTTTTTTTTTTTTTTTTTTTTTTTTTTTTTTTTTTTTTTATCAATTCTAATAAAGTATTGTGTGTTGGTTGTATTGATTGATTGTATCGGGCATTGAAACGCTAATCGCACACCCAACTTTAATCCAAGTGGGAGAATCTAAAAACCCAGGGGTCCGGATGCCGAAACAACCGCAATTTATAGCCTATTTATAATTATGGTGGCCGAGGGCGGGCCAGAAGTGAAACTAATGAGTCGTGAAATGACCAGCTCTAATGATCCCCCTTTACAATTTCAACCCATTAATCGGCGACGTTTCAAATTTTAAACGTATGACTTGCCCCCATCAGACCACAAAACGTTCGCCGTACCATTTTCACACGTTTCCAACCGGAATATATTATAACCTATTGAGATTTCAAATTACTATCATTGAACCCCACCCACACGCGACACACGAAGGAAGAACAGTTTAACACGAGCCCTCCAGCATGAATTAACTAAAAGGGCATAGTATGTTATGTGTTTGTCACAGCAATTTTCACTCGAGTTTTGACTATGATTCTCATACTGCACCACTCTGTATATCGAACTGCACTACATTAACTCCAATATATTTATCCAAAGATTGAAATGTCATTTTAATTATTACTGCTTCAGCACCACGCGTATAACTGGTTGGAGGGAGTGAAGTTCCAGGGTTTTATAGAATCATCCTTAATGATTTCTTGTGTTTCGTAATTTGATTGAATTACTTTATAGGTACTATTATAATAGTATTATATAATAATTCTTTTATAATATTAAATTACGATATAGGTAGCTTGGAGCAATAGGTCGAAGAATTTTGAACTGTAGTGACAGGAATTTTTGGATCGTTCTGTTGAAACTCACTGTTTTATTCAATACAGATTGGTTGAAGTAGTAATAAAGTAAATGAAGCGTTTGTTGCTTGTTCAGTTGTATTCAGAGTATAAGATCTTTTGTCGATATGGAAGAGGAACAAATTTGTTTTCGATATGGGGAAAGGTGATACGGCCAAAGATTATTTGCTTGATTTGGGCTTCATTGAGTCGGACCCTCCAAAAAGGACGTTTCGTTTCGTACTGCCAGACTGATTTTAGGATAGGTAAGAGTTAAATTTCCAGAGCGGCCCGGATGCCAAAGTAATCGAAGGTTTACCTCATTTCTCGGAAGCATTATCAGCCTTCCTTCCGCTCAATAGAGGCGGCGATGATGTCCACCACCCGTTTGCTCAGAATTATTATGTTATGTTGAATGTGGAGTTCAAAGTCAGTGTTAAATCCCACATAAAGGACGACATTGGTTGCAGGGAGAGAAACAGAGTTGAAGCACGTTGGAGATGAGGTGATATAGGCCAAGGTAAAAATATGTTGAATCAGGATTGAGAGTCTACTAATGAGAGTAGACAGTGGGAGCAAGGACACTGCCTTGCGAAACACTCACTTCAGCAAAGGGGATGTGGGAACAGGATGTTTCGTTTCACGCTATTAGACAGGTTTTTCCAGAAAAAATCCAGGGCATACCCGAAGGCTGGCCTCAAATCTAGGAAAGCACCATCGGCATTCCTTCCGCTCAAAGAGTGAGTCAATAATGTATACACCTATTTGTTCAGGTCTATTGTTTTAATTTGAATGCGGGGTTCCAATTCAGTCTTAAAGTGTTAAATAGCAGATGATATTGGTTGCTGGGAGTTGCAGTGGATTAAAAGTGAAGTGATACAGGGAGAGTGAAGTGGTTACAACCTTTGGGTTCCGTTGAGTCTGTTACTCCAAAATTAAGAGTACTATGAATATAAATACACAATAATTTAATTGGATAAACAATCTTCAATAACAAGTTAAATTGTCGAAGTTTTACTAAATTTTTAAACCATCTTGTGATCTCTTGTCTACAATATTGGAAATTCAAGACTCGGTATCTTGTGTAGTTTACAATATAAACTTCGCGGGCAATTGAGACTTGAAATGACTTTAAGGAACGGGAGAGAAAAGTTCATCCACATACTAAAATTGTTTTACCTGGATCCATCGTTCTTCCAGAATTTGCCAAAAGGGTTGTTTTCCCGGCCATGTTTAATCCACTGCGAGGAATCACCGAGGAAGGTCATTACGTGGCTTGTGTTTGCCCGTATCAGAGTGATAAAGGAAAAAGATAAAATTACGACAGCCAAAACGACCGTTTCCACCTACTGATAACAGCCAATCTCGGGTTAGTAAACACGTCATTTTTCTCTCTCGTTTGTTTCCATTATGTATTGATTCGTTTAGTTATTATTAAGAAGATAAACAAAAAAAAGCGAGAAGTTTTATTGCTGTTGACATGAAGAAAAAAAAGAAACCCATGGACATAACGAATTGGGAACATTACAAATAACAAATAACAAGGGACGAAATGGGTACTCTAATAAATAACGCTTCCCTCGACTTGTTTCACTTAAGTTAGTTATTATTATCACAGAAAATCATTATTTCCAACAACTTTGAAATTCTAACTTTAAACATTATTCTTACTATACTTGGAAAAGAAGTTTCTAAGCTTGAATAATTTAGTCAAATATAAATAAACTTTTAAAAATTAACGATAATAAAGTATAAAACTTAACAAAAAACTTGAAAAACGGAAAAAGTCTCTCTACTAAGCACTGGACAAAGATTAAGCAGTGAAAACGGGGGAATAAACCCCAAATGCCACAACGGTCCGACCATTTGGCACATATGGACTGTAGCATGGTGGCGCACTGAACAAGGAAACACAGACCCACATTCTATAAGAATTCTATCTCAACAGAGGCAATGCATACCTGCTCAATACGCCATTGGAAACCGTACTCAACTGTTTATGTGCAAAATGTGGCTTTTGAAAAGGTCAACAGAGTTCTGAGATACAACGGAATAAAGACAGATCTCAGAAGGAGCCATGACAAAATTCAAGAAATCATTAAAATACATAGGATAACGTTATAGCCATATCTGACAAAACTAGAAAAAGACTCGATTCTGACAGATCCTTCCACGTGGAACATGGATATTAGAGACGTTTGGCAGAAAGGTGACCCCAAGTTTCAAGCACGGGCCCTAGTACGCAAGTAAATGAAAAACGGAACAGGGAGTAGTTGGGAAAAAGGGCTAACTACACCCTAGGAAAGCCGCTTGGTCTTTCCAGCTCACCAATTTTCTAAGAAGCAGTCCATACAGTAGAACGCAGGAGATAAAAAAAATATGAAAGATGTACAGATTTACATATTCTCAAACAGACAGGCAGCCATAAAGGCACTAAATAATTATCCTTTCAAATCGAAACTTGCCTGGGAGTGCGTAAATGGCCCAGTGACTCTGGGATAACAAAACAAAGTGGATTCCCTCATATGAAGGCATAGAAGGAAATGGACAGGCCAAAAAAGGGACAGCCATCTCACAACTACATATGAAAACCAAGGACAGGGAATTTAGGAGGATTAAGGTAAATTAAACATTAAAATTTTAAAATATAATTGTTGGTATTTATCCATCGCATTATAAATCGAAATGCTGAGAAGCAGAAGCATTTAAGAAAAGCCTTAAAGTTCTTACCCTCAGAAAATCAATTTGTATTAAACTCGCATATTACATATATTTCGACCGGAGGGATCCGAGGCTGATTGGGAAAAGGGTAGACGCCCTTTTTAAGACAGACAGCGACTGTTGGTTTGAGGGGCTCAGAGAAATATAATTTGAGTTGAGGAATTGTAGAGGGTTAGTAGAGATAATGGCGAGGGGTGAGAGATTGGATTGGCAAGATAGGGGCACTCGGGTGTGGAAAATACCAAGATGGCTCCTACCCTCACACCTACTGCTACCCTTCATTTACCACAACAATTTTCATATCCACCCGATCGACTTTTATTCTACCCGAGAGCGGGCTTTATAATTATTTTCAATATTGAAAAATAAAAAGGTTCAGAATATTTCCGCGAAAAGGAGATACTGGCGATCGGGCAATATCATGTGCGACGTCTTAAAAAAATTATGGATAAAATTTTGAAAAATTAGCATACCAAAGAAAAAAGTATAATAAAATTGACCTTCTTCAGGTTTAAATTGAAAAAAAAAAGGAAAGGAAATAAATCCACTATTAGATTTATTTAAAAAAATTCTTTCTTTTGTCTAGAGATTAGCGACCTTTAATCGATAATTATTCAGATATCGTGAGATGCGGTCTGGTGTGATGTAAGTTTCTTTATCGTGCTGCCCGATTATCCTTTCAGGGTTATTCAGAAAAGGGATAAATAGGAAAAGGAAACGTAAATTGATGGAAAAATTAGACTATGTGGAAAATATTTAATGTGTGGAATATAATGTGATGATAGAGGTAAAGAGGTATGTTATTCTGTATTGAATTTGACTAATGATATTGGCGTCGCTGCGACTGAGTTTACATGTATCCTAATCGATCTCAATAAAAGATCGAAACGTTGGCACGATAAAGAAAATGTTTTTCTGAAACCTACATCACACCAGACAGCATCTCACGATATCTGAATAATTATCGATTAACGTTCACTATTCTCTACACATTTCTACACGAAAAAAATAATTTGGAATAAATGGGAACATGAGTGGAATGGGCAAAACATTAAATATAAACTCTTTCAAAAGGACTTCTTCCTCCATTCAATCCACTAGGAAACAACAGACAATCGTAACTAGACTAAGAATCGGAAACACCCGCCATAACTACGGCTACCTGAATGACCCTAAGAATGCATAAATATGCTCCACTTGTCAAACGCTGATCATGCATATCCAAATATATTGTCTACGTTACTGTCTCTAAGTTCATCACTCCATATTGACGCCATCTTCAGTTTCTTGTCAAAAACAAGATTAATTCACGAAATTTAATTTATTCCCACACCATCATGTAACTCCCATTAACCAGTCATAAGCACACGCAGGATGTGGCGGATCAGCGGTAATGGCTGCTACCTTTTGCCGGCTGCGAGGCTGGGGGTGCAGATTGGTCTGACTCTGGGTGAACATCTACATGGTACCTGGACACTGACCCTTCCTCACATACGCTCTGACCAAAGAAAAAATGTCAGAGAAAAAAAAACGAGTGCGAGATGGTTTCTTTCTCCTGATACCTGGCCGGGCTTGGTCTGAAGTCGGCGGGCGCTGCTATCACCGCTTTCCACAATTATTTGAATAGACTCAAGGCAATAGGCTCAAATGACCCCAAGATCGTAGACCTTTTTTTATTGTTTGACGTCTCATTTTATTACTATAGCGCTCTCATCGGTATTTTCCAGGGATGTTTCTTGAGACATAAAAACAAAACGAATCGTCACACATGTAACTATGGTTTACTACTATTAAACACGCCAGCGGGTATCTGGGTCAACTGTTCCAATTCTGTGAGGAAATAGGGTTGTTTTTATTGTTCTCTGTCCCTAGCATGTGGTGAGAGTGAATATATTTATTAGCGTGAATGCGTGTGAAAGGTTATGTAATATTACCATACGAGTACCACTTCGACCCTCAAATACGTTAGTTTATAGGTCTAAACTAGAAACTGAGGAAGATAGTGTACTCCTCCACCTGAATTCAGTGGAGGTATATAAATAAAAAAAATCTATTTAAATATTATATTATATCTAAGAGTGGATGACAGTGTGAATGGGTTTTGCCACAGGAATTGTATGCGTGATTGTGTGATGAATTGTCTTAGCTGTTTAAGCACTCGGAGCCCAACCGTGGAGGCTGGAAGTATAAGACCTAGGTCTGATCACGAACTGCAAACACTGAGCGAGTGATTCTCGAGGCCTGCTGGTAATTTATTGATAATTACAAAAACTGGGATTGCCGGTTATCTGAGAGAAGAGATAAGTTCATCTCTTCACATGTGTTTATGAACTTCAATGACCAGATAATGAAATTTAAGAATTGATGGGGTCTTGTTTTCGTTCTTTTTTATCTAGTCCTTGGAGAGGCAGTCAAGCAAAAATCTTAGCATTTCATTGTTCTTAAATTTGTTATAGGCTTATTGGAACATCGTATTCCATATTGCGAATTACAATATTTGTTTTAAGATCCGAACGCTCATCCGAGGTGGTCGTTGAACTTGCCACATCTCCCGTCGGTACTCTAGTCCCAAGGGAAAAAGGGCCTAAGAGCCAGTGCCCTAGGAACAAAAGGGATAAACCCCATTGTCGATATGTCATTAGGGTTAAAACACGTTAACGACCTTATCGAGTGCCGATGTTAAACATCGACGCGTACGTTTCTACCCCGGAGCACGCGACTTGAATAAGTTAACACATGCCGAGCCGGAGTGGTTTACACATAATCGGGTACGGTTTAATTGAACGGAAAACCACTCTGTTCGCTTTGATTCCCTTATAAAAGGGAACTCGGAGATTTAAATTATAAGCTTACATTAAAAATAGTAAATTTGAAATTCATGTACGATAGGCATTCACGTTTATCAATTAATACATACTTTTTTATGTATTTTTATTGTTGTATTTCCCTTCACAAGTGTGTTCAAATACGCTTTTTGTTAACACTAGCTTTTTGAAAGAAAATAAACGGAAAGTTGACGGATTATATTAGTTGACTCCAACACAGTTTTCAAGTTTTATTAAGGCTGAAGTTGTAAGCACTATTGTAATAAAGAATGTTTAGAAATATTCTAGGAAAAGTAGGGTCATAACGGATGGAAGAGTATCAGAGATGTCTTCAATTTTTGCCAGCTTACTGCTGTATGCTAGCTTAGCATGCAGCTAGGGATTGCCGGCTGCTCATTTATTGTCTATCCCCCCCTTTTTTTAATTACCGATAGTGTTGATGTTTAACCCTTCCACTCATGATTAAAATGTACTAAGTCAATTAAAATACACATTCATAATACTATTGATTTCAAGATTTCTCGATACAGTGATGAGAGCCCACTCGTACAACAACACTAAAATTATGTACACACTAAACCTACGATTGGGAGACCGGCACGGCGTTTTTCCCTTTATCTACGCTAATAACTATATTCAAAAGGAGTAAATATCTCGCGTTCACTATACTAAGTTAACCTAATTGGTTCGTCAGGTTTATGGAGTAATAGATATTCCACATTTTAGTATACCATTCCGTTTCCCATCTTGGTATTTTCTGTTCATTGCTTTTTCCTCTTAGATATAGAGACTTTTAAATAAAATTACTGTAAATTGTCGTTCTATCGGCCTATTGTTTCACAAGTTTATTTACTGTGATACCAGCATGCGCTTTTCCCCAAGATAGGCTGATCGACCATACGTTTTCTATTGTCAGCTTCTTTAACTTTTTACTTGTTTCTTCTCCCACTAAATTGTGGAAGTTGTGGTTTTTTATTGTCATGATATAAACCTGGCTGTTTGTCGTTATGATTGATTGATTTTTTTACCAATTATGCTTTTTCCGCTAACCATACCTTTGCCTTAAATACAGACAGCCATTCTCCCTGACCAGTTTATCAGTTTGTGACAAGATACAATTTCACTTTTTATAGAAAAGTGCTCCACAACCTTCATTCCCATCACTTCTGCTTCTTATATACAGAACAGTCGCAGTCTCCGTCACGTTGTCCGTAGCTTCGGCGCTTTATTGTACCTTCTTCAGGGCTCAGCGAAAGGATATATAATACATTTTAATTTTGGCCAATTTAACATCAAACATATATAAGAACAAAAAAATACATTTTTGTACTGATTTTTAGTCGAAAGTGTATAGACACTTATTAACACTGATAAACCAGGAAAACATTAGCTGCATAAGTTGGTCGATAAATTTAAAAAATACTGTATTTTCATGACAATTGGAGGAGCACTTACCGATATATTTGAAACTTGCACACCACATAGTTTTCTTTATCATTCAAATGAGTATTCTGCATTACACATTTCTTAGTTTCCGTAAATTGCATTTTTCCTTGAGGGGTTTGTGCCAAACTGGTGAGGCATATTTTAATAAAAGCTGGATTACTCATTTATGAATTATTTGTAATGCGTCGCAGCCTAAGCCCCAATAAACTTCAGCTGATCGGGAAAACATGATGGTTATCTGTGATGCCTTTTTTTCTAATTTACTTACCATGATTATTCCACAAAAACCTCCTATCTAAAAGGAAGTTTCGTATGGATTTGATAGAGGAAGTGTAAATTATATTGTCTAATTGTCTAAAAAGGACTTGTATTTGTAGTCACCTGTTTGACAAGGTTAAAATTAAGGGCAGGACATTAAAAGGAAGTAGTAATTGTTTCGGTTTATCCTTTTCGAGGATGGATCCGCGCTGTTGGTAATATGAAGAGCCGCTCTGCGGAAAATGAAATTGAGTTTAAAATGGCTCTCACGTTTGCGTGTGCTGGAAAGGGGGTGGCTATGCGAGTGTGCGGTGGTTGTTTGATTGGAAAAAGGGAAACGCAATGTGGTCTGTCCCCAGTCCGTGGGATCCGATTGGCTTCCGCCATTTTCTGCGGTGGTGTTTCCCCTGATCCATAATGCATTGCGTTTATTCCCCTCGGGCCGTTCCCCGTCGACTCACCCTCTAAACATCGCCAGCTTTTATATGAAAATATACATCCAGTACAATTTCCCTGATTTTAATCTCGTGGAGATTTACCCGGGCTCTGTCTCACTCCTCTATCTCTCTCTAAATATCGAATGTAGCCTATGGCGCAGGCGTCCGCTCCCTTCCATTTTACACCAGTTAAGCTTAACCCTCAAACCACACCATCGTTCTCTAGAGTCGGACAATATTCCCTTACGGGAAACGACTCCTCCTTCCATCTCCGCATTCTTCTTCACATTAATAAACCTATATCCATAACGACAGGATCCCAAACGGCCCTCACTGGGTAATGTTTTGAGATATAGCCAAGACTAATCGGAACCCCTATTAAAAAATGATATGTTATAAAACTGAAATTGTAGGTAAAGTTTATTTCATTACGTGGTGATATTACGGCTGCTAACCATTTTGAAAATGATTTAATTTGGAGGCAACAATTTAACATTTTGGAAAAAATTATAATGCTCTCTTAGTAATCCGAACTAATAGTTGCAGCGGATATTGAATTGGATTATGGAAATCTCGAAAATTCTAATAGTGTAAGCAGGTCTTGGTCTTTCCTATGACTCACTCTCTTTCTCTCTATTCACTCTTTCGCTCACACGCTCACTCAATCTCTCTCTCTCTCTCTCTCTCTCTCTCTCTCTCTCTCTCTC
>CM077101.1:439144-449551 GCA_039619505.1 Cimex hemipterus | reverse complement strand
ATATATATATATATATATATATATATATATATTGGTTTATTTTAGCAAGTGTGTTTTATTTTAATTTTCCAATACACATCCTTATCCTCAGGTTAGAAGTGTGGGGTCCTTGTTTGTGGTGCCGTCGAATGATCGACGTCACACATTGGGGCGGGGCTTTCTCCGTGGGCCGAAGTTAAGGCTCAAAATGTGAGGGTGACACCATGCATTACCAATATATTAATACATTAGAAAAATTAATTTAATGGCTAATACTAATAAACTGTTTACCTTCACTGATTATAGACTTTAAATCATATGATCCTTTTCGAATTGATGGCAGACTTCCCCTTGGGTAGATATGATTCTCAAAAGGGTTGTCCTGCATGTACAAGTAATGCGTAGGTAAACTGAAAATTTAATTCATTTAGTCAGTTTAAGTTACAAAAAAAAATTATATATTTAAAAAATAAATCTAAATTATTATAAGAAAATAAAGATCATGTTATAGGTTCGAATTCTGGCAAAGCCCTTTTTAATTTTAATTGAAAATAATTGGTGTGATGTTCTTGTGACCTTTAATCAATGTCACCCAATGTGGAGTGGGGCATTAAGCTTTCAAATATGGCAGGAACTTCTTTATTTGTAGGAAACGTTAGTCTGGCAGATCAGATAATGGTTCGCTCTTCGTGTAGGTCTCTAATGACGCCTTTGGAGTTTTCAAGCTGTGTATTGTCGTGGGGGTTAAGTACATGGAAAAATAGCAAAACCATTTCAAGGAAGCTATACTAATGTAGAGACAAGGATAAAAGCAAATTCATGGGAAATCTCATGCCCCATTTTGAGATAAAATTTAAAACTTTATACGCTACTGCATACAAGTTTTTGGCCATTATTCATTTTTCATTGCAACTGCAAAGTGTAGCACAATTTAGACTGTATAGAAAATAATGCGAATTTAACTCTGTTTAGGTATTTAATGCGCACAAAAACTCGCCGATATTAGCCTAACCTGTCCGTAACACTAACCCGAAACCCTACCGAACTGAAACCACATATGCCAACAAAGCAAATACCTTGGTGTAGCATTAGATAGATGTGCGCTTGCTAAAGAAAACATGTAAACATGAAACTGCAGATTTTTAAAACGCACACTTCGCAATTACATTTTCTGCTTCACCCAAAAACATTGAATCATGAATTTGTAACCTAACCAGCCCCTAATCCTAATCCATCCTTTATCAACCCTACCTAACCTAACCGGACCTTTGGTTAAATACAACTATACTAATATAAAATTAGTAACTATTAAATACTAATGAAATATTAGGTTAAACCTAACGTACTCAACCCAAGTGTACTACCAAGTACTACGCAAAAAAAATTATGTAGCCAGCTCAAAAATATATCTATTTTAAGTTTTTGCGAAGCGTGAGCTCTCTTTCTCTCTTTATGAAAAGTTGCTTGGTTACAAAGATTATAGAATGTGGGGACCTTAGTTGGATCACCTGTCAAGAGGAAAACTAATTTACGGAAGATATCTTTAATTTAATTTCAGGTTTCTTACACTACTCAGAATTAAATCATAGTGAAGAAGGAAGGAAAAAATTCCTAAAACTAAGGCAATTAACCCCCGTACTATCATAAATTAGGTAATTATTTCTCTAATGGTAATCCTCAACACACACGCCAGCCCGTGATTAATGCGTTATTTTGTTTGTCTTGCATCATAATGCATGTACAATATGTATAAAAGTCGTAAGAACAATTATGATTCAAAACGTCCAAATTTGGCGTAAAGGGGCCCTCATTTCTCTATACTACTATTCTTTTACGTGAACGTATCTTTAGGACAAACAATTTTTTTGCGTGATCATTTCAGCGCTGGAGGTTAACATGGATTGGGTTAGGGACGAGTTAGGTTATGCTAGCTAAATTTAGGGTTAGGTTTTTTCGACTATTACGTTATTTACATTAGACAAGATTTTTTCATAACTTCCAGAGTTCCTTAATTTTTAATTTTATTTTTTCAACTATTAAATTTGGAGGTTCCTTTGTTACTTAAGTTGACCCTTAATAAAATGGTAGAATTTGTCTGTAATGGGTCCAAATTTCTCCCTACTTTCATTATTTTAACCTGGATGCATGGTCGGGATAAACATTTATTTTCTGCAACTATTTCACCGCGGGAAGTGCATATTGGTTGGGTTAGGTTAAGTTTAACGTGGCCCAAATTTCCATCTTCTTTTATAATTTTAATGTGGATGTATTTTGGTTTTTGGTTTAGGTATGTTTTTGGTTTACGACCTCCATGTTATTTACATTTTAGTCACGATCTTTTTCAAAAGGCTTGAGTTCCTTAAGCTTAATGATTATTCGTTTAATAATTTATGTTAATTTGTTTACGCCATGCAAAAATGTCTTTAAAAAAACACAAATTTCTTGGCACGACTGCAAATAGTTTCACAATTCTAAATATTTCTTTAAGTTTGTGGGCATATGGTGCGGATATGCCTTAGAAATGCATTCACTTATGAAGTTGAAATAGTTTGCATTTTCTGGAAGAACGGGAAGGTCAGTTGAACAACCACGTCTGGTTAATAAATTTAGCAATTATCAGCTGTTTTGCTTCTCAGTTTCACTTGTAGTTGAACATAGTTGAACATACTGACCTATTTATGGTTTACCAATGATTAACTCGTCAGAAAAGTAGTTAAAAATGATTGCGTTAGGTATTCTTTCTAAATAGTTAAAGTTTATCTAAATCGAAACTCTAGAATGGGAAATTTTTTTTTTAATATAGACTTTATGTACGCAGAACACAATGAAATTGAATTGAACCGAAATGGTTTTTCCAATAACACTCGTGTTCTACAATTAGGCATGGAACTTACGTCGTAAGAGGACTGAACGGGAGGGCCCTACACTGCAATCCGACGATGTCTCCACTCTTGCTTCTCCATCTGATTTTTCCAAGCCATTCGAAACCTTTTTCTAATTGCCTGAGTGCGGGGACAAGGTCCATGTGATCCTGGTAGATCGTGGCCTGCTTTCCGATGATCTCGTCGCGCGAGTAGCCGAGGACTAGTGCAAACGGGCAATTGACGTACTGAAGAAAATTCACAGGTTACATGAAAAAAAAAAAAAAATCTTTCTTCCAGCTTCTCACTTGGACTATGCTGTTGGTATCTGTTATAAGAACAAGGTCACGGCTTTTGTCCAACGCCGTGTACACAGATTCACTTATAGCCATGGAGGTCCTCACGATTTCTTGCGAGTTGAGAGCATTCTGGGCTTCTGTCAGATATTCGTGTAAGTTCGTTCCCGAGTTTTCAATCAGGATCTGGAACAAAAACATAAGAGTGTACAGGCTGACTTCTGTAGACTGAACTTATTTTTGAAACCATCAATGATAGTACTTGATATAAAAAAATCATCTAATGTCACTTTTTATTCATTTTAACATTAACAATTGTACAAATATTAAAAATTAAGAAAAAATCTTTCACTCCTTATTGACCGATTCCGTCTGAGCAGCCTCCTAACTATTAGGAACTATTTTCTCTTAACAGACCTTATCTAATCTTTAATTTGCATTTGTCTTGTGTGATGTCAAGATTTATTGCTCACCTTGCTTTCGTTATCCTATTTTACGCTGCTCTTGATTCATTTTATAATAATAATAATAATAATTTATTATTTTATAACTTAAAATGAAGTTAAATGCGCATAGGCTGATGACTATCACTTTGAAGGGTGCCATACCGTTACTACATAAATACGACGTTTATCATTAGAGAAAAAATAATAAAACATTACCAGTAATAAATGGTTATTTAAGAAAATAAGAAGAAACTTATTCTGCAGGAGAATAGGTTTTTTAATTTCAACACAATAGAGAGAAAAAGTTGACCAACAAAGGAAAGGACGATTTATGTAATTTTTCATCGGCTCCAACTGATAACCAATATTCAATCTCTAGCATTTGACTTCAGATACGTATGTTGTTTTTCACCCCGTCAGAACGCTACTGCTAGCATTTTACACAAAGGATACATATGAAACGATGGTACTCAGAGGCCCTTGGCTGGTTGTTGATCTGCGAGTCGGTCAATTATGCTGAGATCCGGTCCCGCCCCTTCCATTGATGAGTGCCCTGTCAATTTCTTTCAATTGCGGCCACCGGCCCCCTTAGACGTCAAAAAAGTGCACAGGCGACGGTGGGGATCGAACCCATGACCGCGGGATCTACAAGCCGAGAGTGTGGTTCCGCCAAGCCATCCAATATCCAGTGAATCCTTTCAATTAAAATTGCTCGTACATATGTAGCTCATATTGTCGAATCTCCTTACTAAGCCACTAATCACCAAATAAGAACCTCCAAAACGAACTGGAGTGCAAACCTAATGACCAGATATTCGTGACCTTTTATGTACAACATGAACAGTACGATCGATTTTAGGGGCCACGGTAGCCGAGTGGTTAGCGTGAATAACTCTCGGCTCGTATATCCCGCAGTCGTGGGTTCGATTCCCACCGTCGCTTCGCGCCTTTTATTCTTTACTTTTCTTCGCCTTTTATATTAATTTTACGATTATTTTCCTTAAAATTTCCTTAAACAGCAAAGGTCGCACAGTCACATTATTTAAGGAAAATTGGGAGTCATATGGAAGATCCCTACAAACTATTCCAAGGTTCAAATCGCGGTTGTGTTTTGGACGTCGTGAAGTTTGTTCAAGGTGTTTTACAAAATCTCCTGTTGTTTTATTATTTATTTCTTTATTTTTGACAGGTGACTTGGCCATTTCAGCCATGAAGCACTAACAAAATACCGTTGAATATTCTATGCATGATCACACCAGTAAATACATGTTACATACATACATTGTTCGCACTTATACTGTTCGGTAGATAGGATCGTAAAATTCGGTGAAGAAATTGGTGAACAATTCCGATCAACTTCCCGTTTTTTTAAATTGTATATGGATCTTTATCAAGATGATTTTAATATGTTTAACCTAGCTAAGGATAGGACTAGTGGAAATTGGTCGAGCTATAAGGTGGTTATTCAAAATCAAAGGAGATCTGCTTTATCTCAATGGTGCGCCTTTTTGGGCTAAAGAAAATGTATTTGTTCCATTATTCAATAACCGTGTTAAAGAAGACATAGTTGCAATAAATGCACTAAAAATCCTATCAAAATCTTATCTGAGACTCGAGTTCTACATTGACGTCCACTCCAGATTCGCGTCCTTTTTTGTCAATTCATTCAGTGGGTTGGCAATCTTGGCAAAGTCGGGAATGAATCGACTAAACAAAATTTATCGCGCCTAGAAACTGAGCGACCTCGCAAGGAGTTAGTTCTAGCAAGCTGCTCGTACGATTCGTATCAATTTCCACCCGTTTATGGCTTATGACGTGCTCGAGGAAATTTATCCGAGTCTGCGCGCGCTGCAGCTCCTCTTCATTTATCGTCAATCCAGCATACCGCAAACGATCGAAAATTAGTTTAAGATGTTTTAAGTATTGCTCATAATTCTCAGAGTAAAGACCACTAGATCGTCGAAAAAGAAAAAAGACGCAATCAAAAATTAAATCCTCAAATGCTTTTCCATGAAAATTTCCAACACTTGACCTCCAGTTGCCACTCAAAGGGTACTCTTTTAAAAGCATATACGCCCCACGGAACTTGAAATGCTGTTAATTTCGCGACTGTCTAGTCAGGGGTATTTGATTATTTATCTATATTTAAATAAAATAATTTAAATAAAAAACGGTAATGTACCCTCCCTTTCTTAAATGAATAATTGCATCTTCTACTGTGGGGTTAGGATGCGAAATATTCTGCATTTTATCATTCAGTGTCCTATAATCCACGACAAAACGAAAATCATTTGATTTTTCTCCCCTAGATTTTTTGGGGACAAGAAAATATGGGGACGTGAAATGAAAATTAATTTTCTGTATAACATTATTATTATTATTATGGGTAGCGAGTGCTGTAGGGTTTTTTGTTTTTTTTGCAATCATAGATATGTTGCTACCCACCACTTTGAAGACCAACACAATTTTGACTTCAAAAATCCCAAAATACTACACACAGAACAAAACAAATTAACACGTAATTTTTAGAAATGGTTTAAGGATAAATACAGCATCAATTACAGAACATATACATGCAAACTCAGCCGCAACTACGCCAATATCATTAATCAAATTCAATATAGATAACATACATATATCATTACATTGCATCCCACACATCAAATATGTTTCGCATAGTCTAATTTTCCAACAATTTAGCTTTTCTTTTCCTATTTATCCCTCTCTATATAATCCTGAAAGAATAATCTTGCCGAACCATTACCTACATTTTTTCCCTTCGTCGGTTCTTCTCACCACAAAGAAGCCGACACCTTATACAAAAATGTCCTCTGTATCGACTTCTTTCTCCACCCCTTCAAATTCCAACGTATATAAACATAAAACAGCAATATCGCACTGGCACTCTCAACACGACACGCAAGGTTACATAATTACACAGAAGACAAACACTTTGAGAGAGTAGAAATACTTTGATTGAATATAAACTATATTTTGCACTGTATAAATTCACTTTTCCACATTCTATTGGGTTGTCCGGAAAATAATGCAGGATTTTAAGTTTTCATAAAAAAAAATCTATATTAAATATTCTGTTTACGTTTACAGGATTTCTCATTTGTATGAATGTCAACACTTATTAATCCTCTTCCAAATGATATTGTTTGTTTACCTCTGTAGCATTCCGCTACTTGGAAATAATTCAGTCATCCTTATAATGTCAAAGCGAGAATTTCGTACGATTTTCTTTTACGAGTTTAAACTCGGCCGAAGCGGAGCCCAAACGGCTAGAAACATTAACCAAGTCTGGGGCGAGGGTTGTGTTAATGAGTGCACTGTGCAAAGGTGGTTTAAAAAATTTCGGGAGGGAGATTTCAGCCTTGAAGATGAAGAAGGTCGTGGAAGGCCTTCCTCTCTTAATGATGATGTTCTGCGATCAGTGGTGGAAGAAAACCCCAAAACAACTGTTCGAGAACTTGCAGAGCAACTCAAAGTCAGTAAAACGACCGTCGCTGACCACCTCAAGGCGATTGGAAAAGTGAAAAAAAAGGTAATGGTTACGGTATGGTGGGCTTCATTTGGTTTAATACACTACAGCTTCTTAAATCCTGGCGAAACCATCAATGCTGAATCATACTGTAACCAAATTAATACCATGCATCAGAAATTGGCAGTAATGAAGCCCTCTTTGGTCAATCGGAAAGGGCCCATTTTGTTGCATGACAACGCTCGACCACATGTGTCACGTGTAACGTCACAAAAATTATTGGAGCTTGGCTATGAAACTTTGCCTCACCCACCCTACTCTCCGGACCTCTCGCCTACTGACTACCATTTTTTTAGACACCTGGACCACTACTTACAACACATAATATTCAAAAATCAAACGGAACTGGAAAATGCATATATTGACTTTATCAATTCTAAAAATTCTGAATTCTACTCAGACGGAATTAATAAGTTACCAACACGTTGGGAGAAATGTATTGAGAGTATGGGAAATTATTTTGATTAAAGAACATTGCTTTAAAGTAACTAGTTTCTTTTTTTTTGTTTAATACCAAAATCCTGCATTATTTTCCGGACAACCCAATACATGGATTTCCTAAATGTAAACTATGTTTATAAATCCCAGGCCCTGAAGATGAAACGTTGGCACGAAAAGAAAATGTTTTTCTGATACCTACATCACACCAGACCGCATCTCACGATATCTGAATAATTATCTATTAACGGTTACTAATCTCTGCACATTCAAATCCGATGTTTGTAGAATAGTTTTAGGAACGGTAACACCTATAAATAGTAAGTCGTATGTAATTTGGAACCTGCAGTAGCCCCGTATACCCTTATTGTGAAAGCGAGAATGGACAAGGTTCATTTATGTAATTTCTTAAAATAATAAAATGTTAGTGTGGTAAATTATTAATTATTTTCCAAGAGACAACCCAACACTAACCTCTCTATAGCCGAACAACTTGTTATTATGTCATTAAACAATCAAATCTGCGTGGTATTAATTTTTCAGTGTTATTTAACGACTTAATGAACTTTTAGTAATTGAAAAGTGTTTTTTTTCTCAAACAACTTACCTTATCATAGCCTAATCTTACAGCCATATCAACTGTGTCTTCTTTTTCGATTTGGCTAAAAAAGAAAGAGAAAATAAAAAATAAAGTTCTATATGCAAACGTCCTAGTGTGTAATAAGTAAGATTGCATGCAAAAATTAACACGAGAAAGTTACCTTGGGTCGACGATTGCGACGAAAAGCATGGGCTGGGTACTTCTCATTGCTCTGAAAAAGAAAGTTATTCTTAATCAATTCTGTTTTCAATGATTCACAACCGTACGATAAGCCAAAGACCCTGTGATACAGCTGGGTTGAATGCGAAAATGACTTTGTTTGTTCCTTACAATTGTCGGGCCTAGAGGAATAGGACAAAGAAAGACTGGGGAACTAATACAAAAAGTTAAAAGAATAGCACGGATTACCAGAATTATTATGAAATCGATACCCTGAAATATGTAACTGATCCGAAGCAAAGCCACAAAACCAAAATGTCAGTCAGCATTAAAATAACTAACATAAAAATGCAAGGCTTTGAACAAACCACAATTGTTGAAAAAACAAAGTGGAGAGATACAAGAGATGAAAAACCTGCAGCCCATTCTATGGTGGATGGTCCAGAGGAGCACTTGTACAGACAAAGTATACATAGAAGAACTCTGAGCACCACTTGGCCCTTGGCTCCACGGTAATCATCTTTCAAACTGAATAACCATAGACACATGTACACATGAAATAAATGCAAATATCTCAAGAGTGGAATAGTAATACCGTCAGGCAGTAGGCAGCTCCAAAGACTATTCAAGCCTAAGAGATCAACATAAAACTCGTCCGGAACTTCCTGAATACCATAAAATACATAAAATAGCCTAACGCTAAGGTGGGTCACAGGTCATTAAGGAATTCAGGACAACAAATATACAAGGTACAGAAAGGTGAGTCGGAACAACCGTCCGAAATCCATTCTGTGAACTAATAAATTGTAAACAATTGAAAAAAGAAATGTAATGTTGGATAGCTAAAGTACACAACAAATAAGAGGAAAACCAAAATATAAGGCAAGCAAAAAGACTACTCGCCAAAATAACCTAATGGGAGAAATAGGATGAAAACAAAGGAATTCGAAATCCTAACGGGTGCAAATAGTTACAGGACACGATCTAGTAAAACACCGTTTAATGCCTAGAGGAGGCAGAGACATCAGGACATATCCTACGCAACTGCCCAGCAATACCTAGGAAAAGAAAATAGTACATAGGAAAACCCATGTGCAATTTAATCCTAAATACTACACCCCTAAGAAGAATTCTTTCCTTCAGTAAAGAAATAAAAATCTTCCAACAAACCATTAATAGATCGGCCACAGATTAAAGATAGAAGAAAATCGAGTACTGGTCAACTAAATGAGACAATAGTCACTTTTGCCGAGTTTCCTTTCCGGGTTATATACTATTATAATAATTTGAAATGTCGATTTTATCTTTTTTCCAATGGAGTCAAAATATGAGTTTTGGGTTAAATACTTAAATATATTAATAAATTAGTCCCAGGTGTTTGTATATACAAGTAGTACAAAGTTCTTTATGATGAATAAACTTACATAAAATTCTTCAAATACTAATATCACAAGTTGTACCACTAACAAAATTTACAAGTTTTAAAAACACTGGGTAGATGTACAGTGTGTTCAGAGATAGTGCGTGTTTTTGTGTGATAATAGTGCAAATTTTTTGTTTTTTGTTTTGTTTGAGTGATGATAGTACACCCTATATGCAACAACTTCCAACGAACGGTCCCCATACCTAACGGCAGTCCCTGATAGGTTAGGGTTACATTTAGTCTTTCTCAAGGTGCTACAATGACAAACAATGGTTGGTCTATGGTCAGACCAAAAATATTTGGTCGAACACATTAAAGCCCGTAAATATGATCGCAAATACCATAGTATAGCGGCTCTGTCGAAACATTCAATTGAACACAAACACAACTTTCATTTAAATATTTTCTAACATAAAAATGTTAGACCATGAAAAATTTCTAGGGCGTATATTACTGAAAATATGTACAAAATGATCACACGCTCAATTTGAAAACTGAATACAATAATATTGTATTTATAATTTATTCACATTTATTAACAAATAATAAATTGTAATCTTGACAATGCATGTATTTATTTATTTGTTTATATGTATACACACACACACACACACATATATATATATATATATATATATATATATATATATATATATA
>CM077101.1:379483-390146 GCA_039619505.1 Cimex hemipterus | reverse complement strand
AAAAAAATCTATATAAAATATTCTGTTTACGTTTACAGGATTACTCATTTGTGTGAATGTCAACACTTATTAATCCTCTTCCAAATGATATTGTTTGTTTACCTCTGTAGCATTCCGCTACTTGGAAATAATTCAGTCATCCTTATAATGTCAAAGCGAGAATTTCGTACGATTTTCTTTTACGAGTTTAAACTCGGCCGAAGCGGAGCCCAAACGGCTAGAAACATTAACCAAGTCTGGGGCGATGGTTGTGTTAATGAGTGCACTGTGCAAAGGTGGTTTAAAAAATTTCGGGAAGGAGATTTCAGCCTTGAAGATGAAGAAGGTCGTGGAAGGCCTTCCTCTCTTAATGATGATGTTCTGCGATCAGTGGTGGAAGAAAACCCCAAAACAACTGTTCGAGAACTTGCAGAGCAACTCAAAGTCAGTAAAACGACCGTCGCTGACCACCTCAAGGCGATTGGAAAAGTGGAAAAGTTTGTTGCATGACAACGCTCGACCACATGTGTCACGTGTAACGTCACAAAAATTATTGGAGCTTGGCTATGAAACTTTGCCTCACCCACCCTACTCTCCGGACCTCTCGCCTACTGACTACCATTTTTTTAGACACCTGGACCACTACTTACAACACATAATATTCAAAAATCAAACGGAACTGGAAAATGCATTTATTGACTTTATCAATTCTAAAAATTCTGAATTCTACTCAGACGGAATTAATAAGTTACCAACACGTTGGGAGAAATGTATTGAGAGTATGGGAAATTATTTTGATTAAAGAACATTGCTTTAAAGTAACTAGTTTCTTTTTTTTTTGTTTAATACCAAAATCCTGCATTATTTTCCGGACAACACAATAGCTCTTGGACATTGCTGTTTGGGGCGTCGGTGGCCTCAAGGTTTCGTCCTTGACAAGGCGCTCATCACTGTAGGTAAAGATCCCGGGTTCGAATCCAGTGGCCCTGCATTCGAACCCGACATACTTACAAATGGGCTTTTTTTCAAAAAACACCGGCACCCTGATGGTTTATATGACCTCTGCTGTTGTGAACCCTCTTAAAAAAATGAATAAAAAAATATAAAACATTGCTGTTTGATTATAACTAAATTTTTGATTTATTAAAGTAAGATCTTTTAATTTTTTTCTCTCTAAGAAACGGGAAAGATGTCTGATCCGGTTCAGTGTTTAACATGTGCCACGTTTGTGAAAAAAGTGCGTTTGTAATAAATGCGAAGGGACTTTTCATTGTAGGTGCACACGTTTAGCTTCACGGGAGACATACGTAAAAATGAGTGTCGAACGAAGGGAGAAATGGAAGTGCTACAATTGCTTCGATAACACCGACCCTCATAGCAATAAAGCTTTTAAAAATGACATTGAGTAACATTGAAACACGAAAATACACAATTAAAAAAGAAGACAGAGGCCTTAAATAGCAAGCTGGACCAAATTTTGGCATTATTAGGAACGCTGATTTTCAACAAATCTACAATAGAAAGTACAGACATACAAGAAAACAACAAAATTGGATACCATCACAAAAATAAATAATAACGTTCATTCGGAAGACGAAACAAATAAACTTCCCGAGGCTCTTAAAGAAAAATTCTCAGATCAGCAACGGTCGAACAAAAAACCATTATTAACGTTACCTAAATATTTGGAAGATGTTACTGAAGACGTACCGACATTTGAAACAGATAAACTCTTTTCTCAAATTTGTTAATCAACTGTATGAAATAAATGAATTAGAAAGCAATTATTTTCCGAAAATGTTAAAATACATCGCAGCATACAAGGGGAATTCAATACTAAAGAATATCGTAACAGAGGGGGATCGAGAAAAATAGATTTTCAAACAGTCGCCAACAAGTTAATATCGGAATTAACTACAGTGAAAACCCGAATGTACATGCTTCCTCAAAATGTTTTGAGGCCCCAATGTATAATGAGTCGTTTAGAACGTATGTAGAAAGCATTTCCCGCTTTACAAAAATTTTATCTACCTACGATGAAACAGAGATAGTAGAAACCATAATTAGTGAAGTGAACGAAAAAACGAGAATAAGATTCCACTTTAGAAACAGACCAAGTCGGTTCAATCTGAATTCGGATTGTTGGTATCGGAAGTATAGAAATTAGAAGTCAGCGCAAAGACAGATATAGCAAAGAGATTTTACAACCGATCGAAATGGTAATGCCATCAGCGTATAGGGGTGTCGGGACGGGATGGGACATGAGCAGTATTTATTAACACTCGCTTCGGGCTTGAACGAATTATCTGTCGGCCAAGCAGTATTTCAGAATGAGAAAATGTTTAAGGGTAGGATAGACTTTCCGAGCAAACCCACGTACTCGACTAAAAACTACTAAACTCAGTTCGAAATCGAGAAAGACTCCCCTCCTCGAGCAGCATTCCTTCTTATCTTGCCCACAACTCGATGACAGGGTTGGTCTATTTATTAAAATCATGAATTAATTGAATAGAAAAAATAGTAAATTGAAACTATCTAGATCCTGTAGTTTGTCCGTTTTAGTTCATTTTGGTCTACCAGTCCTCGGAGGTTTATCACACGCCGACTTGTCATGAAATATCACTAGAAGTATAAATGTTAATTATATATATAAAGAACAAATGTAATAGAAGCTAGAATTGCTTAGAAAACACAACAGTACCAAATCGTGTCAGGAGACCAAAACAGCTAGGAAAGGCAGACCAGAATACCTAGATAAAACGTTTACACAAAGTCAATATTTATGTAAAAATGTTACGAGTCGGATTATAAATATTGAATAATTTAAGCAGAAATATGGTTTCCGTGTCAAAGACGTCCGTTTCGGTACGTTCGCTCGCTTTCTCTTGTTGTCTCAGTCGAGCAATTATGCAAATCGACTATTAAATGTAATAAACGAAAACATAATTGACACAATCATTACTCAGGTGAAGGTTTTAGAAAATTGACGATGCCGTTCATTTGCTGCTAATGACGTTTACACAAATAACTGTATTCGGTTTCTAAATTTGATATCGGACTCTTTATATTGAACTGGTGATTTCTTGCCAAACTTAACCGACCTGCCTTGTCGGAAGTTCTGGACCAGTTGCAGGCCTTCTCGCATTTAAAGGCATAGATCAGGGTATCGTTTCAATCAAGTAACGGCTTCAACAACTTTCAAAAGCTGGAAGTCTTCCCCATACATCGCGACTGACATTTTCTAACTTGTCAAGTCGTTGCTTGATTGAAACAATAAATTGATTTGTACCGTCTTGAGTAGCCACCAAGTATCTTGGTAATGATGGAAGACGCTTCGGGCTAGGAATGTTAAGCAACCTGGCCACATACGCTTGACTTCTATCTTCCTACAATGCTATGGATTACAATGGGTGGTGTCATTGGTGACCTTGAGGATTGGAAGGAGCCTGTCTTCTTTGCATGTTGGAAGATCACAATTCTAGCCCGTACAACCAGATTGATTTTAGTATTGTTTTGCAGATAGTAGTCCGAAAGGTTTGCTTAAATCCATCGTTGTGAGTCGGTTCCAAGTTAGTCTTGAGTCCAGATGTAACCCAAGGTAGCGGACGCAGTCTGTGTTTAGCATGGGAGTAATAGTGAGGAGGTATAAGGGGTTTTACTTTGAACGATGAATGATTCATGGGTGCTTTTGCTATCGTTAAGCTTCATACGCTAATATAATCTTTACTCCACTGGACTATTTGCAAGACATTTGCCTTGAGCTCCTTCGAAGCGAGGCGGAATCGGGATCAGAGGATAGTACAGCACCGTTTTCGACAAAGGATGGAAGGATGGTGGAAGGTGAAGTTGGGATATTTGCGGTATAGAGAAGGTACTCATACTTGTGGTATTGTTCCACCAGGTTTTGGACTCATTAAGGATACATTTTAAGATATGTCCTCTTTTGTAGCAGGTTGTTAGACCGCAATAGAGTTCTGGGCCTAGAGAGTCCATTTTGGCTCTCTTTTTGGCCAACCTTTCTGTTGTCTCTATGCCCCGAATGACCCCGGACCCATGCCATGGTCATTAGTTTCGCTGACTTCCGTGCCTCCTTGCAGTTCCACACACTTTTTGCTTTGACTGAGTGCTGCCTGGCTGTCAGAGTTTTGTCATGTAAACAAAGCTAAATCCTCAATTCCAATTTATCAATTATAATAAATACTTTTCACTGCTATCTTTCATACAAAATATTTTAGTTCATATTGAATTTTATAAGTGCGATGACCTGTGAAATTAAATATGTTGAAACTAGATTTTCGTAAAATTTATTTGTACTAATTTAAACCTGGGCGAAGTGCGGCCCAAACGGGCTCCCGTTTGGGAGGAAGGAAGCATTAGCGAATGCACTGTGTGGAGATTGTTTCAGAGATTTCGTCTTGGAAATTCCATCTTGAAGACGGGGAAGGTCGCGCGCGGTAGGCCTTCCGTTGTGGTCGTCGAGCAACTCAAAACGTTAATTGAAGAAAATTCACTTAACCGTTGTTCACCATCTGTACCAAATTGGTAGGTAAGGTGGTACTAACCGAAGCCCAAAGAAATTGACGCTTTGAAATTGGCACGTCTGTTGTGTTACAGAAATGATCCATTTCTAGATCATTGATGAAATCGTTGATAATAGTTTATGCAAAGGCATTTCACGAGTCATCTTCCAACAAAAAAAAAATTTAATTGAGTTGTCAATTTGTACGTTATGCAGGGTGATGGTCCTGTAATTTGGTCGTTAACGATAGTTTCGGTCTGCCTGTCCTCGGTGGGTTCGTCTGTCAGTCGCGTTTCGGCATGTTCAACAGACCCAATGATTAAGATGGTGCAATCCGAAGCGCGTATTTGTCGGTCAACCAAATTCTGCAATGATTACATTTAATTAATTATAATTATATAAGAAGCAATCCGAACAAATCTTATATTCTGGTACGCTACTAAGATTTTATACGGTATACTTTGGAGAACAATTTAAGTACATTCCATTTATATTAACCTACCCAAAGCCTTTGACCGGGTTGATAGATTTGTCCTATTGAATAAACTTAAAGCCTCTGGAGTCAGCCTCTACTCGGTTGGGTCTCGTCTTTCCTGGAAGGCCATTGCTTCTGAATATAATATAAGGGTGCACTGTCTGATCTGATTCACCCCGCATACTATTTTTACTATTCTTTCATGATATCTATGATGTCTCTCGCTGTCAGGACTCTATGCTGACTGGCAGGATATATAATATTATTTCTAACACACCTCATTATTGTATAACACAAAATCGTGCCGCGGTCTTTTCTGATTGGTACTCTCATAATGGTCGTAAGTGAAGCTCAGAGTTATAAATCGCTTCCTGCAAAAATGTTGGCCAAATACCTACTCTATTGATAATAGTATTATCTGTTAAGTGTCACGATCGCGACTTAAGAAAGATTTTCAAGGAACATGTACATTTGAAAATCATTTTACCATTTTACTTTAATTATTTAGAAATCGTGAGATGCAGTCTGGTGTGATGTAGGTTTCAGAAAAACATTTTTCTTTATCATGCCGACGTTTCGATCTTTATTAAGATCATCTTCAGGGCCTGGGATTTACAAATATTGTTTACATATAGCAAATACATTTTAGATGTGCAATAGTGAATTTATACAATGCAAAACATATTTTTATATATTCAACCAAAGTATTTCTACTCGCTCAAAGTGTTTGTCTTCTGTGTAATTGTGCCATTCTTGTGTGTTGTTTTGAGAATGCCAGTGAAATTTTGCTGTTTTATGTTTATGTATGTTGGATTTTCAAGGGGTGGGGAAGGAAGTCGGTATAGAAAAGACATTTTTGTATAAGGCGTCGACTTCTTTCAGGCGAAAAGCGCCGACGAATTGAAAAAATGTGTTAGTATTGGATCATCCTTCCAGAAAGGGATGAATAGAAAAAGGAATGCTGAATTGTTGGGCAATTAGACTACGTGAAAAATATTTGAAGTGATAGGTGTGTTATCTGCATTGCATTTGATTAATGATATTGGCGTATCTGCGTCTGAGTTTACATGTTCTATAATTGATGCTGTTTATCTCTGTTGATATTTCTAGGAAATTACGTTTATGTTTGTTTGTTCTGTGTGCAATCTTTTGGATTTTTGAAGTCGAAATTGTGTTGGTGTTCAAAGTGGTGGGTAGCAATGGTGGGTTTGTAAATCCCAGGCCCTGAAGATGATCACTATAAAGATCGAAACTTCGGCACGATAAAGAAAATGTTTTTCTGAAACTTTCATCACACCAGACCGCATCTTACGATTCTAAATAATTGTTAACATACAACATCAGTTTAAACTACGTAGGTCGATCGACGTCAACTATAATACAATTTAGTTGTCAATAATTAATAGTTATTGCTTCAGGAAGCAATATATAGTAACAGACAATTTTACCGATTCATTCAATTTATTTAGTTTAACATGAAGCAGTGCAGGAGTCTACATGCCTAAATTAAGAATCAGCGTCTCCTCCCCTCTTGGCAATAACACGTCCGTTTTTCAGGCGGAAATCTGGCCCATTAACGTGGGTTGTACAACACTTATGGAAAATAAAATTAAGGGGAAAGATATTAAAAAAAACTTCTGACAGTCAGGCTAGTCTTACGTCATTACAAAAAGATTTGTCAACCCCTAGACTGGTGGACGAAACTGTAGATGTTATCAATAGGATCTCTTCCGGGTTTGAGAACAAGGTAACCTTTATTTGGATACCAGCACATAAAGGACACTATGGCAATGAAGAGGCGAATAGCCTGGCCAAAGAAGGCTCTGGTACTGCGTTGTCGGCCCACAACTTCAAGGCTGCCTGTTCCTATGTCGCGCGTCCTAGGTCGCACCTTACGATCTTAAGTGCTAATGAGGGGGTGCCCAATCTCCCCGTACATTGAATCCCGCCCAGGAGAGAAAGAGATTGGGCACCCCTCGTACATACTAATACTATACATACAATAAACTTCAATGTGTTTATATATACAATTAAATCTAATACTTAGATTAACTCTTACACGAACACTTCCACTGACACTTTTATTCGTCACTGTTGGGTGGTGTTGGCCATCCTTTTGTTGTCATCACCTGATACCCAAAGCGTTTGGTACCCGCAAATCCTTCCATTGACATTATCGCACTGGATATGGCTCGGACGTCACACCCAATGCCGCACGTTCCCCTTAACCATCTACTACTTGCGGCTCAATGAGCCGGGCACTCCGAAAAAGTGTGGTCTGGTGTCTCTTCAGAACGGTTAGAATACTGAGGGCACTCGGCCGTGTTCCGCATGTCGAATTTACACAAATACATCCCAAAATCATCACGCCCCGTGAACATTTGGGTCATACAACGGTATGTCTCGACATATTTACCTTTTAATCTGTTACTTATAGAAGGTATAAGCTGATGGGTACGACGGCCTTTGTCGGTTTCATCCCACCGTCCCTGCCACCGCGTAATTGTGTCCAAATGAATTCTGTTGATAATGTCTTTCTTTTCCGCCGGTTCCATTCCTTGTGTTTCTTTATAGATTCTACGCTGTTTTTCAACTTAGTGGATTATCCGGCAATTGCACGGAGAGCTTCTGTAGGAGCAGTACGGTATGCTCTGGTGATTTTTAGTATTAATTTTCGCTGCGCTGTTTCTAACTTTCTTCGTTGGGCTGATGTTACAGCACTCGCCCAGATTGGGCATGCATACAAGATGACGCATAGACAGCCATGGCAATTGATTTTTCTTTGACGAAATCGTACGCCCCATGATGGTCCTGCCAATGCATTCATACAGCAGATTGTTGTTGATATTCTATTTTTTACTGCCTCAACATGTTCCTTAAAACTTATGCCTTCTCCTATGTTTAAGGTCCCAGGTACTTGTCTTCTTGACAGTACTTAATTGTTTTATCTCTTAAACTGAACTTGCCAGTCAGTAGTATTAATGCTGACTTATCTACTGCCAACATAATTTGGACTCGTCACACCATTGCTGAGCTATTAATATTGCCGCATTTCCTTTGGACTCCAAGTCGCTACGTGTATTCGCCTCTCTTACGACAGCGAGGTCATACACGTATGCGATTGGATTTAATCCTTTTGAATTACTTAATTTGTTCAGTAGGGAATCAACCGAAAGTGTCCACAGTAGAGGACTCAGTACGGCGCCCTACGGCACCCCCTTTTCTATTTCTCACCCATGTGACACTCCAGAGAATGTCAATATTGTTCTATTCGTGAAAAAAGAGGTCGTTAAATTGATCATGTCTGGTGGCACCTTCCTACAATTGAGCCTATGTATTATATAAGGTCACCACAGTCTATCCGTTCGCACAAAGTCTTCACTTTCAAAAGGAACTGTAGGCTGTCTCGACCTACAACCGGTATTACCTCACTTTATGAGCACAGCGAAAGAGATTATTAATGATTGGGGGATGAAACAATTCCTTAAGGAGTGGAACTATCCCCCGGACATAGGCAATCAAAAGAGTCTGTTCAGGTAATCAAACCCGAAGAATCGAAATGGCTGTTCCCTATCTCAAGGAAGGGAATTAGAAGGCTGATAGGTATTCCGACGGGCCACTGCCGACTGAGAAGACACCTGTCCGTAATGGGTATTATACCAGATCCTTTTCGCCGGTTTTGCGAAATAAAAGAAGAAACGGCAAGGCACTACCACGCGGAGTGGTATGCTAGGTCTAGATTTGAAATCTTTGTAGGAGCGAACATTAAATCACTCCCCGACATAAAATGGTCCAAAATCTTGGGGTTTGTGAACAAGTCCAAGAGATTTATGCAGGACACGTGAGCCGACCAAGTCTCGGACCTACTAGGGATGGGGTGCGAGTCTGCCCAGGCATTTAACCCCTCGGGTCTTGGTCGCACACCTGCGTAATATATATTAGTGGTGGCGTGCTAACGGATGCCCAGACATCGTCCTAGTCCCCGCCCTCACACCACCTAGTGTTAGGTGTGGCGGAGTTATGTACGTACTGGGTCACTAATCCCAGGACGTGAGATTTTTGGTTCGTATCAAGAATCTTCCTAGGGACAGTAGCCCTAGGGTGTGTTCTGTTAGTGTACTTATGTCAGTGTAAGTATAGGTAGGGGGAGTGTGTAATATGTGTGGTCACAGTTTACTCTTATGCCCAGGAGGATGTATGTTATTTATATTGAATTTGTTTTATGATATTGAGTTTACATGTTCTATAATTGATCCTGTAATGTATTAAATAATTTATTTCTATTAATGTAAATCAATTTCTAAAAAATTACGTTTATATTGTTTAATACTTTTGAAACGTTGAAATAGAAGTTGTGTTGGTGTTCAAAATGGTGGATAGCCAATGGTGTAGAATTTTGTTTGTGTTTTTTTGCCATCATAGATATCTCGTTTTACCCTCTTAACCAGATATTGGGATGAAATTCCTATGTAAGTCGTGGACCATTTATATAATTGATTTTGTAAATGACATCAGAATTATTTGTTACTACTGGTGTGGGATCTTTAATGTTGGAAAAAAGGGAGGGAATATTTTATGTTAAAATTTGAGAATTAAAAAAGTGTGAAGTAGTAACATAATGATAATCTTAAAAGTTTTAGGTACAATTTAAGGGACACATTTGAAGTATTTAATTGTTTGATTTCCATTTTTAATCTGGTTTCTAGTAAGTTCATAGATCACTCAATAAATTACTTCAAATTAAAAATTGTACTTTCTGACGTCATCCAGCACTTCGCCATGAGACGACACAAAGAGCTATGCGTGGCCTTTGTTTTTGGTACCTTCTCGTCTGTTGCCCTGGCCCCAGGCTGATAGGAAGACGCACTGGCGCGGGATGGGATTTTGTGACATTTAAACGATTTTAAACGAGTTTATAAATTCTCCAGCATCCAACACAGACGAATTGACGCAAAATGGCATCGTTCGACGGCAAGTAACATTTTCCGTTTGGAATAAAACGTTGACAATAATGTTTTTGCATTCTACAACTTCACCTTATCTGTAAAATTGACTTAACTTAAAAAAAACTTTTTTTAATTAGTGTGATGTAAAAAATGAAAACCAGAATGTTAGAGAAAGAAAAAGGTTTTTTCTTTCTAAAAATTTAATTTTTATTTCCAAATTTTAGTTTGACAATTAAATGTCATTTAGGCTTATGAAATGATGTCATTTGTGTGAGGGAGCAAAAAAATTAACACTATTTTGTTAATTACACACTGTGAGAAATTGTAAAATTTAATTAATTGTCAAAAGTGAAACTTGGTTAATTGGATAATTTACACTCAAAGACAAAAAAAACACCTTTTCAGAGCAAACCTGCCATGTGAGAGAGTTAATTGGTTTTTAAATTGTTTTCTTTGAAGGAACAATAGATTTGGGTAAGTTTTTATTTTTTGAAAGCATGGTTTTAAGTTGAGATGATCTTCCCTGGGCACATAGCATCTGTTCAAAGCCAAAATACTGAGTAACCGCGCTCCAGTATCCAAGAATGTCTACAACAGTTTAGGGCTGCCCGAAGTCTCTATCGATAAGAAGGTAGTGGTCGACAAAGCGATATATTGGGTTGTCCGGAAAATAATGCAGGATTTTAAGTTTTCATTTAAAAAAATCTATATAAAATATTCTGTTTACGTTTACAGGATTACTCA
>CM077101.1:366968-379383 GCA_039619505.1 Cimex hemipterus | reverse complement strand
GACATATCTGACAAAATAGTTGACCAGAACGCATGATTATGGAACTACTTTTCAAAAGTTATTCAAGAACTAATTTAACAAGAGTAGCACGGAAGAAAATATCAGAAACGCTGAAAATATTGTTAAGTTCACCTTGGTGTGTACCTCCTTATTTCCATTGACTTAAATATCTGTAAGTAATAATGACATCCTCCTCTAAATAGCTCATGATTACAACTGTGTATAAAGGTATTAGTTATCAGTTCAACATAATAACAATGAACTAGTCTGTCTGTCGAGTTTACATTTACATATACAAATAAATAATGTTAATAACTTTAAAGCAAAAATGGTATAAGAATAAAAATCATCCCAATTGTCTCCATTTAAAATGGCTAAACAGTGGTCATGCGACAAAGATGTCTGGTTGTAATAAATTAAACAAAATTCTGCCAGGATAGGAGATTCGCTTACAAACTAGTTTCATTGACATTGTAGTTGCATAGTCATTTTAATTTTGTCTCCAAGGTATAATGAAAGGTTTATGAATTCTGTTCTTAATTTAAAATAACCTATCCTTATTTATACCAAAATGGTTGGAATTATCTAGGTCACGAAGCGAGTGTAGTACTGGTGGAATCTTGCTGAGGCCAATAATCTGTCACATACCCTCAACCTAAATTTCTTCAAAAAAGCTACAGTGGTGCCACTAATATATTCAGCACTGAATCTATTTAAATCCATGGGGATGGAATTCATGTTACAGTGCTCTTTCTAACCAGTATTTATTTAACCTCACACTGTTATGAGTAATTCAATTTGCCAGTTTGTTATGATCATTGAATGTTTTCCAATAAAGGTGGAATGTAATTTAAAATGTAATGTAAAAAGAAATAACCTTTAAGTATTATTTTTAAATAAATTGCAAAATTGAGTGTATTGTTGCAATGAGATATATTTTAACAAGCCGTTGAAATTTTTCTAAATCTATGTTCTCTATACCCCTAAATTTGCACTGCGTCGGAAGCCATTGAACGTGCAACCACCTTCTACAGAACACAAATTTTTTGAAAATTCTTTTCCCAGTTCTATAAAGCCTAATTGGGCGTTTTATTTTTTACATCAAATGTATTGTTAAATTTAACTGTGATTTAGACCCCCAAACATTTGTTTCAACTATTTCTAAAATTTCATTTTTAAATTTCCATCTTTTAATCATAATTAATCACAATATGTTTATTGTTTTTAAATATTACCATTTTAGATTTAGCAGTATTACCTTTAAGTTTCCAGTAGTCCCAATACATTTCTTAATCTTCTATCATGTTTTGTAACACTAAAGTAGTGTCTGCCAGTAAGACCCCATCATCAGCATACCAATTTAATGTAAGAAGGTATGTATTGTATCTCTTAGCACTTTGCTCCAGTGGGAACAAGGTTGTTTTGCCACAAAAGCCATATCAGGCAATGAAAGAGGCTTCATGTTACATATCCTACCATATCTAAGAATAACGCTTATTTTATGTTGATTGCTGATTTATATAAGCTCAAATCTGTACACACATGTATGTACCTTTAGCCTACTATTTCCCTTAGTCCACTGGCATTTCCTGCTTTTGTAATTTACAATAAATTACTGACTGGCCTCAAGAACCGCCCAGTATTGGCAGTCAAGTCAGATCTTGGTCTTATTCGTTTAGCCACCAATATTGGGTTCCGGGTGCTATCAACAGCTACATTCACTCAGTTATAATAGTGGAATCCTTGATTTTTCTCTCCTTCACCCTTTTCACACCACCCAGAACAAGAGCATAAGGATAACATCGTTGGAAAACCAGTGACAGACAGCAGGGTAACTTAGGGAGGAGGTGCAGACAAAGTAGTAAATTTAAACATCACAATTGGATGAGATTAATTTAATTAAAAAATTGCACAAAATATATATTTATTAAACCATAACAAGAATATCACAGATATTTCATTTAATTATATCATTTATGATGTATGAACTACTTCTAAACAATATAATAATTATTGATTTATTCCTGTCTTTCAAATTTTGGTTCGTTTACCTCTTTTATGTGTAACTTGCTAGGTACTGTTTTTTTCTTTAGAAACAATCAATATGATCAGTACACAAATTGTATGTATAAAAAATATCACATTGTTATATTAAACTATTTTTATTTTTGAAACCTGTGGCACTGTACTCGGACCAATTTATTGCACCATATGGGATGCAATTCAAATTGTTTTTGATTGACTAGTAATTTTATAAAATGACTGAAACCTTAACGTTAAAAATATAAACAAATATCGTACTTATTAATAAAAATACGTCATCCATGTGTAGTAGCTCACTTAAGAATAAGTACGTTATGTTATAGAAGTGGTAAACTAATAGAAATATTTAAGAAGAATATTTACCCCCTCAACTTTCTTGAGAAGACGTCAGCAGCGGAAATAGCTAAAAACAAAATCTGGTCCACTATTATTGCCCAAGAATACGTTGCTATTAAAGCCGAATCTTCTGTATTTGGAAATAGCAGCTGACTTGGTGTTTGTATATACACTTAAGCTGCATTTCTCTTTCATAACAAAAGTGATGTTTTCCTCGGACACAAGGTTTTCAAGAATCCCAGCACTAGAAATAATTAAGTATAATTCCCATTGGTTTGCTCATTGCAAAGTTTTATTTAATAAATACAACCTAGTACTTCCATTGACCCTTAAGAATATCAGTAGTTGGCAGGTTCGTTTTTCGACTCCTCTCCAAGATTGCCTCTCAGCATTAGGAAGATTGCTTATTAAGGGTTCAAACATCTACTCACCTGTCTCTCTACAAGGAATTAGAAGTTTCATCCATGCCTGATTTCCAGAAGCCTAATTTTGACGGTCTTTCCTTGCGTGAACTAAGATGGGCATTTAAGCTGAGATGTAAGGTTTTACATGTAAATTCAGCTGTGTGGAATAGGGGTAACTTGGGTATATGCTCCCTATGGAATTCTCGTTCCATCAAGAATGTGTTTCACTTTTTGGCGGAGTGGTCGATTTTGGCCAATATTTGGTTCTTACATTTTGGTTGTTTACTCTCAAAGGAAGTGAACTATTGTGATGCTTCAGTGGCTCAAATTCTCAGTGCTTGATTCAGTCCGCTAAACATGTTCGGCACTACAGGTATGAATTGATTCAAGAATTTAATTTTTATTCTTTCGTTGTTACTAAGCCATCAAAATTTTGGATATAGACTTCATTTTTAATATAAGTTCACTAGTTTATTTATTTTTTGCATTTTTTAGGTATATTTTGTATTTTATTTTATTTTTGTACATTTTTTTTCCCATTTTTCTGTATTATGTATTTGTAAACCAATGACCTCTGGCTGACAGAATGAAGGATCCATGTCCATAATGCTTTTGTTTCTTTAATACAAGGAAAAATTTTAATTTTTTTTTTTAATAAAGTAATTATTATTATTATTATTAAGTATGTTATTTATCTTTATAAATAAAATTTGTTTTTATAATTTCTGAGATTGTTTTTGTTTTTTTATTGGGGCTTCCAACATCTAGGTCATTTCAGCCTTAAACTAAGTCAATATTCTATTTACACTTTCAAACACTACATTCATATGCATAAATACACCCATACTATTTTACTCATTTCATTTGTTTGGGCAGTGTTATTATTATGTACTGAAAATACTCGTGTTCGGGTTAATCGAGAATTCTGTAATTTTTTGTCTATTTTTAAAAGGTTATTTTTAATTTAATAATTTACTGGAAACTAGAGTGGATTTTATAGTCTATGTATAATAATATTATGATAGTTTTAAATAATGTATAAGCAGTCACAAAGGCTTAGTTGGGTACAGTTTTTGATAAATCGGCACTGAAAGTGAAAGAAGGGCAAGTGCCAATCGGTGCAATGAGTAGACAACATGCAGGCGGTCCTGCATTAACGTCCCTCCCTTTCCTTCTGCCCATTTTTTGGTGTCTACTTTTCACCGTGTGCTAGCTCACTTCACAAGTTATTTCTTGTTTTCATTCATTATCTGTGAAACTGAGAGTCAATAGGCTCTGCCAACTTCATGGAACATCTCTTCATTCCAGTATCCAGCTCCATCCTTTCCATCCCCATCCATCATCTTGGACACTAATGTCCCATGGTATATGATATTGTATGGTAAGCACCAGTAATTGGTTTGTCTGAAGACATCACACTGCCTTCCATCAATGTGAGGGGGTTATTCCTGGAATACATTAGAGTTAGAGATATCCTAAATTTTAGGGAGCCCTAATTCGCACAACTTGTTATATGTTTTTTTGAAATAAGTGATGAAAAAAAAATTAAGATAATGGGATGACTTTAAATACAATTTCCCAAATACAAGCAAACAGAATAGAAGAGCCCCTGAGTCCTGAATCTTCACTTTGGTACACCAACAGAAAAAACTTCATTGAGAGAGAGTCAAACTTGATAGAACGTTCATTGGGAGTGATAGTGTGTAAAACTTAAAGACAAAATTTGCAACAACGCCCCAACTAGCTGCATATTATAATATATATATCATACATAATACATGTCAGTTCTGACATTCAAAATAATTTAGTACACTATTGTATTTTACAACCAGTCTGTATTAAAAATACATCTATTGATACAATGCACTTTAAAATTTATATTTAATATCCAATTGCTTTACCATGCTCAGAACAGGATTGGACTTTGCTCTTGTGGCTCCAATCAGTATGTTGTACCTGTACAATTGGTCCAGTGCCAGCTTCACATCGATTGCGTCGCAACATTTAACAACTGCAATGCATCCTTTGATGTAACCTATTTTATCTGAAAATTTATTTGAAATGTTAACCAAAATAACACAATAATAAGTTAAATTTACACATGATAAACACTTAATTGATAATGATGGATCCTTAATTAAGGTCTGTTGAATATTTCTAATTATTATTTACGGTTGTTTTGGGAATGCAGTCAGAACTTTGTTTTTAGTTTTTAACTTTTCGAAGTTTTTACTCAATACATGTTTTTATTTGTGAATGTTTCAGAAGTTTTACTTCTTTTTCAATGCGGAACTTACAACAATGAATGACAACGCCTACAAACAATAATTGGTTAATTTTTTTCAACAATTATGTTTACCATATTCAATATCTTATAATTATAAGCATTTCACTCAAATTAAATATACATGAGTGAAGTGAAAAATAAACTTTATTCTGGGACTCTATGTCCCCTTGAATAAATAAATATGAATACAACATATTTATAGATTCCAGCCTGATAAGGATGTATATATATACAAAAGTATATACGAATGAAGTAATGAAATTTTATTCTATTGTGGGGCTTCTAAAACTGTGGTATGACGTGACCTTTCAAAAAATTTATAATTACAAAAATAAAAAAATAATATTGAGCACTGAAAACAAGGTTTTTTTTATATTTCCAAGATTTAGCAAATCCCTACCCCTAGCTTGTCACAATCATATAAAAACAGCAGAATACAAATTCATGTTTCATAACAATTTCACACAAAGCCCATATGACACCACAATAATAGCACTTCATTTTATGTAAGTATAAAATATTCAATCAAAATCTATATTTGCATCTGTTTTGTATTTTTTCCAAACAACATGTTTTGTAATTCACCCAGGCCCTGAAGATGACCCAAATAAACGTTGAAATGGCGGCACCAAAAAAAAAAAAATAAAATAAAATAAAATAAATAAATAAAAGGTATTTTTCTCACTCAACTACCTTATTCTTGACCACTACTTACGACTTCAATAAAGTAATTATAAATCCTTATGTTTTTAGTCAGTTCTAGTTAACCAAAGTGTTTATTTAAATTTATTTATAATTTTTAAGTACAATGTGGTTGAGATGGAATTTTTTAAAATATAACTAATATTGTTTAGCAGCGTTCAAGTTCCACTTTGAAAAAAGAAGTAAAAGTTCTAATAACTGTAACTTCTGTAACACCCAATAAATATATGTATTGAGTAAAAACTGTAAGTTCTGACTGCATTCCCAAAACAACACCAACAGATGGTTCATATTTGAGAAAATTGGTCAAAATGGTACCAGAAGAGATATACAATTAATCTAACGTGGTAGCAATTAGAAAATTTTGTTTTTGACAAAATTTTTACATTGTAGAATGAAATGAAGTAGTAGAAAGTATATTATAGAGTTTACATGGAGCATGATTTGCTTGCTTTATTTTTTAATGTATAAAATATTATTTTTAATATTATTGTTTGATTGTTACCTATCATTGTCGGCGTATTGTCGCTGATTTTTGTTAGTTCAGATGTGTTTCATTAATTCACCATTTTCAGTGCTTGTATGAATTCTATGGAGGGTTATTTTAGTAACAAGGTTGGGGAGACTGTGTATGTATTCGTGTTGTTTATCGGTGTATTTGATGGATTAAGTCTGGGTATTTTTTATTGTTTTAATGGTCCTTTTCCTTTTTAATTGTGTAATGATTCAAATGGTGTGAATGATATTTGCAAGTGACTGTTAATTTGTGCTAATACTAACTTGCCAACGGTTTCCTGATTTTCTTAACAACCAAGGTGGGCAAATTTAATTTTTTTTAAAAGGTAAAACCTGTAATAACTTTGTCCAAGGGTAAACCAGAACCCCAATTAACAGAAGTAATTACCTTCAGGGTCTGTGTTGCATTAAGGATGCGGGCATATAGTGCAACGGCATATAATTGTCAAAATGTAAAACTTCTTCATAAAAATACGAGAAAAACTAAAGCACAATAGCAATTGGAGGCTAACAAATTAGTGGATTGTATGGGAGCAATATGGAAGTGAACAGGACTAGACAGCAACAGGAAGGATTACGGGGTGGGAACAGAGCTACGGTAAATTGTAGATTAGCATTTGGTAAACAAAATAAACAATTATTCGCGATATTTGGCACAAACACATGTACTTATGAGATTTTTAATGTTGAACGTGGTATATTTATATATTGGGTTGGTTCAAAATTAATGCAGGTTTTGAACATTTGTTTTGTTTAATAAGCTAAATCCTCAAATCTAATTTATTTCCAACACATTTACTAACAAACTGCGGAGCTACTTTAGCCCGCAGGAAGAAATGTTTTGGGATGTATAATGTGACCATAGAAGAGTTTCAACCACTGAAACCGGGCCTATTAATCAAGTTTCTTGATGAAATAGGACTCGCCGATGTGCTTTAAGCAGAGAATGGGGGATATAGTAGCTCTTAAAGGGCACAGTACACCATACCTTGGAAAAATTAATTACATCTACATCTACATCATAGCAGAGAAATATTGCCAAGAAATTGACAAAATGTTGATAAATTGCAATGTCTGTGTCCAACATCCGTAAACCATAAAGGGCTGGTTCTTTGTCACGATAATGCTAATGTTGCAATGCCAACTCTGCAGAAATTTAAAGCTGGGTTTCCACTGCACGAAACTCACTCACGAAATGCCATCTCGCGTTAACCATAAACATAAGGAAAACAGTTTGTCCCATTCTGATACTAATTTCCTTCTATGCATCCTCTCTCTTGTTCTTGTTCTGGTGAGTTTTATCTTTAGCATCCCACAAAAATGGTAGCTGAGGTACATTCAGATAAGTCAAATGCACCCATCTAGTTCAATTTCATGTTTGAATAAACAGCACGTAACACTTTGGTGTGCACTAAAAAACTGACAGGCTCACCTCAAAGCATCCTCGCACCAAAACTTTTACTGTCCTGGCTAGGTCTTCAAAACGCGAGACAAGTTTCACCAAACAGTTGCACAAGTGAATTTCGTGCAATGGAAACCCTGCTAAAGGATTTAAGATATGGAACCTTATCACACCCTCCATATTCACCCGACCTCTCGCCTACAGACTTCCACTTTTTTAGACATTTTGATCATTTCTAGAGGGATAAATTTTTTAGAGAAAGAGATAACGCTGAAAATACCTTGCAAAACTTTATTGTGAGTCAAAATAAAAATTTTTATGTCAGAAGAATAAAATGCTTGGAAAAAATGTAGACACAGTTATGGAAAATATTTCAAATAGATTTTCTTTATTTTATAAACATTAAAAATAGTTTTGAATACCTTTTCAAAACCAGTAAAAATCTATTATTTTCCTTCTTTTCATACTTGTCTTCTTTTAGCAGGAATAGTTTTGGTATGTCTTTCATGTATTTCAGTACTGCAATTTTGTGTCTATGTGAGTGGGTGGTTTGAGTCGGCTTGTATGATGTCAATTGCTGACAATTTTCTATATTTGTCAAATTGTAGTTTGTCTTCAATTTTTATAATTGTTAAGTCTAGTTTATACTGTTGTTTGTTCCTACTTCTGTGCTGAATTTTGTTTTTGTTTTTGTGTAATGAGTTGAGATCCGTCAGTATGTTGTTAATATCTACTATAGCAAATTGTCATCTATGCATCTGTGTGTGTGTTAAGATATGTTAAGATCAAAAAGACCAACTAGAACAATCAAAACAACCCCAATTTTATCTATTCAAGCACACCAACAAACAACACTAATCTACCACCTAACTAAAACTTCACTCCACACAGATCATCCAAACATTGAAGATGGTGAAGTGTTGAAATTGTCTGCACCAACCAAAATCAAAAAGTATAGGCACACCAAGACAATAGCTAACTATCAAACAATAAGTTTATCACCTCATAGACCATAAGAGGTAATCTCTTTTTTTTTTCTTTTTTAAAAATATATTTCCCCATCATTAGGCACAACATACACCAATAAGTACTATTGTACAAATAATATGAGATATTAAATAGATTTATAGGTTATAATATAAAGAAATTTACTAACAATAGTAGTCAAATAGAGCTCTGAGGAGCTGTGCACTTGAATTTTCCATGTTGCATAGCAAGACACATTCCAGGAGCCTCTGATAATCAGCAATATTGTGACAGGTAAGGAAAGTTTTCGATATCTGAGGAATCTGTATTTTGATATATTCTTGTAAGCCTTTGTGATTGAGGAGAAGTTGGACGGAGGATTGTTGGTCTTCATGCCAGTCGCTAGTAAAAAGTGAAAACCAGAATGCCCCCAGCACAGAATAGTCATCGTTTTGTACTGAATACTGCAATGATGAATCATATATCACTTTGACTGATGCTCTGCTAATCATGGGTATGGATGTCTTGATAAGATTGCTGATCATGTTTGACACTTCTGGCCTCAAAGAGGGCAGCCTCTTAGTCACATTTATAAACTCATCCATGGCCTTTTTGAAGTTACCATTTTGCCAGAACATCTGGGCGGTGTAGTGGGCAAAATTTGAAGACTTTTTAAACTCTTTTAAACACTTAATCTGACAGATGCTTTTGACGGCCTCTAAGCCTTTGGCATGTCCACCGATTGAAAAAAAATTGGCCAAAAGATGCAAGACTTCCACTTCAGGGTAACTCTGCGTTACTTTACATTCAATTAACTTATCATAAACTTGGTCAGGTTTTGTCTTTTTCAAGTATCGCATTACATCAGATGAAGTTCCAAGAAGATGTAACTTCTTCTCTTTCAAAAGTTTATTATCCTTAAACATACAAAAATAAACATTTTAAAGCACAAATTCTATAATTTTTTAATCTATTAAAGATTTATAATAGTCATAAATAATAACATAATTGTTAATTTTATTGATCAAGTTTCTTGATCCTTATCCCCCAGATCATCAATCAGCTTTCTACATCATCTTAAGTACAAACAATACTGTAAGGGGACCTCATCACATCTGGCATGAGATTCTCTCTCTCTCTCTCTCTCTCTCTCTCTCTCTCTTTGGATATTAATACTTTTATCCTCTTTTGGGAGGCACCCTTAAAGAGAGATAATTATCCTCTAATAAAACTATAATATATATACTAATTCCATTGCAGCAATTTACACATATAATCTAATTCATCTAATTGAAGGTCAATGGTGTATTTTGCATTAATAAAAACATTCAATTCCAACATTATGGAAAACAAAACAAAAATATCAGTACTATGTACAACAGGGCTTTTACATAATTTAAAATAAATGGCATGAAAAAAGGGAGTGCTGATATCAACAACCTAGGTCAATTGAGCACCTACTGCACGCAGTTCCAAACCCTTTCATATTCACTTCACTGGAGAACAGAATTCACTCCTTCCTACATATATCCCATTCATTCAATTAGGGTGATGAGTATCCATCACCATTTACACGTATTATATAAAACATCTAATTGAAGGTCGATGCAAGGTCAATATTCTACCATTGGCACTGACACAAGATACATTTGCATTAATAAAAACATTCACTCCCAACACACATTATAGAAAACAAAAATATCACTACTATCTACAACAAACAACCCTGTTTCCTCCAAGAATTGATACAGGGGACCCAAAGACTCGATGCCGAACTCAATGGAGTCAAGGGACCGCAGCCTTGAATTAAGTGGGACACATTGAGCAAATTTTCTCTCCACGCCGGACAAATACGGCTTCGGGCCAAAAGTAAGTGTCCATCACCCTCACATGGCTTATTCTTAATCAGGTGAGGATGACCCTCTTCTACTAGTCAGGTCCTCCATGGGCTATCTATTAACAGTGCTGTTGAATTGTAAGAGGTTCTCTGCTGATCCAGCCATTTTCTTTTTATCATGTTGTTAATAGCTTTTTTTAGTATTAAGTAAATTTTCAGAGCCTGATCGTAGTGGTTAGGTCCAATTGTTGGGAAGTCCCATTCTTAGCCACCCAGAAAACATCAAGAGGATCCAGTTCATTGTAGTAACTCTCCTTAATGGTTTCAATTTAAATTAAAAGTGCCACCATGGTAAATGAAACCTCTTGCACAATGTTCAAAGTCATGTATTATATGACATACACAGCAGATAGAATTAGGTTGTATACTAAAAAAATATTATGGAATGGAAATCATTAAATTAAAACTATATCGGAAAGAAAATAAGATTGTACAATGTTAATAAATTCACAGAAACAAAACAATTCAATGAATCAATTGTAAATTCCAATTCGATGTTGTTTAAACCCTCAGAGATCGTATATCCTACCTAACACAAATGAAAAACTAATCTGGCTTGTCCTCCCCTCCCTGGCTTTTGGTACTATTGTAGACTGTAGGACGATATGACAGTGTCCTTGTCCTTCATTTAGTGTCTACTAGAGATACATAGAAAATTAATCTTCTATGCCTATTCATCTGTAACTCTTCTAAACAAGGGAATCCCTTATCAGTTTCATTATATACAGTACACAGATGGCTCCAAAACCAATGGAGTAATTGAGACGAGAAATACAGGTAAAGCCAAACCCTGAAGGATGCACACGTCCTTTAACTTGGCACTTGATAAATAGCATTAAGTTTCAAGTTATACATCATTATGACCACACTTTTAGGTCACAGTTGAGTTATAGGGATACGGATGGAGACAACCTAGAGCACCAAGACATGGCAATAAACATAGATAAATAACAGTCAATCTACTTCTTCTTGGGCGAAGGATCAATCCAATTGAAGTGAACTACTAAGAAAGTACATTAAACCAAACGGATGCAGTAGTTAAGGAATACCACACTTCCTAGTATCTTCCTATCATCATCATCACCATCATCATAGCTCGATAAACAAATGACAACATAACAGTCCTACTGAAAAGAAAAAGATTATTACCTTTGTAGCCATACAAGTGATGATGATATCTCGATTGGAGACGGCCGTCGAATGATACCATTGCGGGGCGAGAAACGAGACTCCGCAGATGAGGCAGCTCCTGTTCAACCAGAATTTCATCACCATATCCATCGCCCCTTAGCAAAATAACCCATTGGTTATATATTAATTCATGCCCTCAAATTTCTGGCAAAAATAAAACAAAACAAAAACGCCTGATAAAAACAAAACAAATCCGCCGTTTACGATAGGTCATCTGATTTCGCTCTGTTATAAACACGTCATCGGTCGAGTACGTCTTTTTTTAAAGATATGAATGAAATGTTAAATCATTGTACATTTTTCTTGTGTTATGCATACTTGAATAATAATAATAATCAGAAGATTATTGAGCATTATAAAGGAGTCGCAAGGAATTTGTAATGCGAAAAGTGGTCTCGGAGCAATCGGAAATAATTTCTCGGTTGACTCATATATTTTAGCAATTCACAAATATCTCTATGAAATCAGAACACTTAACAAGCATGTGGTATTCGTTGGGGTTCCTAGTCATGTCGGCATTTCTGGAAATTAAAAAAACTGATCAACATGCAAGGAACGCTGCAACCCATCCACAATAACAGATCAATTTCCTTTCAGCCCAGATGATATAGTTGTTTATGTTAAAAACATTAAACGAAAGTGGCGACAAGATGGAATGTCTGTATAGATAG
>CM077101.1:340528-356667 GCA_039619505.1 Cimex hemipterus | reverse complement strand
ACCAACACATAGTTTCCCTTTGTCGGCTCTTTTCACCTCAAAGAAGCTGACGCCTTATACAAAATTGTCTCTTCTATACTGACTTCCTCACCCAATCAAAAGCTAACATATATAAACATTAAACAGCAAAAATCTCACTGGCACTCTCAACATAACATGGCACAATTACACAGAAGACAAACACTTTGAGTCAGTAGAAATACTTTGATGGAATATAAAATATAATTTTTTGCATTGTATAAATTCACTTTTCCTAATTCTATATGTATTTTCTAAATGTAAACTATGTTGTAAATCCCAGGCCCTGAAGATGATCTCAATAAAAGATCGAAACGTTGGCACAATAAAGAAAATGCTTTTCTGATACCTACATCACACCAGACCGCATCTCACGATATCTGAATAATTATCCATTAACGGTCACTAATCTCTACACAAAATGAGTAAAATTCATGTTTTCTATTCTTAGGAAATACATTATTAAAAATGAGGATTAACATTTGTTTGTTTTTGGTTAGTATTTTCTATTTTGTTTTGTAGAAAATATATCGAAAATATAGAAAATAGTTACAAGAATATATAAGTTAATTTAATTAAAGTTAATATTATAAGAATAAATTACTAATATCCCTATTCATTTTTGAGCAGTATATATACAGGGTGAATTGCTACTCGTGCTACAAACTTCTCCAGTAGATTCTTCACCCTAAAATGAACAAAAAAGTTCATATTGTCCATGGTCCGATTCTCAACCATTTCAGAGTAATTTCGCTTTTTATCGATTTTGAAAGATATCACGTCCTGGGGTTGGAAAAATCGTGATATCTTTTAATCTAAGCATTTCTCTTAAAATCTATAAGCACCGTTGAAATCCCCGTTAATTTTTCAATAAGAAGATGACGGTGGCAAAATGTTTGGGCTAATTTTTTGTGTTTTATTTCAGCCAGAACTACAAAAAGAGTGGAAAATTGTGTAAATCGGAAAGTGTATAAAGTAATCCAGAGTTTCTAATTTTAGTCTCAGAAGGCAGCAAATTTGAGGAAAACTACCTGATTTAATAACGCTTCCAACGCACTCGTCATTTTCTTATTTAGTGGTTGTGAGACCAAGATGTTGATGACAAAAAGAGAAAAAAATGGTGGTTCAAGGATTGCTAATGTTTGAGAGTTGAACTTTTTGGGCCAGTTAATCTTGCCGGAAAATCTAAGTAGGGACCGATGAGGACATTTCCAATAACTCCCGCCCAAACATTGATTGAAAAACGTCTTTGGGAATGTTGCTGACGACTTGCATGTGGGTTTTGATGGGAGTATTGGTGCAGATTATGGGTGTTAAATACTCCGTCTCGGGTGAAATTTGATTCATCTGACCACAAAATTCGATGAAAGAAGTGATGTTCCTCAGTGTCAGATTGTACAAGCCAGCAAGAAAATTCCTTCCTACGATAATTGTCACCAGTATGCAATACTTGAATCTTTTGAACGTGGTAGGGATATAGTTTTTCCTTTTTCAAAATTTCACACACCTTGAACTGGGAGATCCCGAATGCTCTCGCGAGGTCTCGTGTGCTGATATCTGTTGAGCCATTACCCGATCGATCACCGTTTGTTCCAAACCAACATCAGTTTGCTGATTACCTAATTCGCGTAAATTTGTGGGGAATCTACCTGTTCTACGGAGACATTCGTGGAGCCTAATGAAAACACCGATACTAGGTAAACGTCGGTGAGGATACCTAACTCCATATTCTTGACGCGCTGCTCTCGCGCTACAACCGCAGAAACCATAAACAAGATGCATATCTGCATACTCTTCATACGAAAATGTAGACATTATCACAAATTTTGTTAACTGCACGAGTACACTTTAGACAATGAACAAAATTCAAATCTTTTCATTCGTTGTGAGTAAACACCATTATCTTATTAGGTATTAATCCTAATTCCAATTGTGTAAATAAAAGACTTATTGGGTCTTTCTTCCTTGACCTTCTAGCTGTTTGTAAACTTCTTAAGCATTACATACTAAATGGGCATTAAATTAAATTAAAAAATTTCAATGGAATTATGATTTTGAGAGAAAAACAAAGTGAAAAAACTTTTTGTGGTTTTTACAGTTTTTCTCTTTTTGTCATCGACATCTTGGTCTCAAAACCACCAAATAAAAAAATGACGAGTGCGTTAGAAGCGTTATTAAATCAGGTAGTTTTCCTCAAATTTGCTGCCTTCTGAGACTAAAATTAGGAACTCTGGATTACTTTATGCACTTTCCGATTTACACAATTTTCCACTTATTTTGTAGTTCTGGCTGAAATAAAACACCAAAAATTAGCCCAAACGTTTTGCCACCTTCATCTTCTTATTGAAAAATTAACGGGGATTTCAACGGTGCTTATAGATTTTAAGAGAAATGTTTAGATTAAAAGATATCACGATTTTCCGACCCCAGGACGTGATATCTTTCAAAATCGATAAAAAGCGAAATTATTCTGAAATGGTTGAGAATTGGACCATGGTCAATATGAACTTTTTTGTTCATTTTAGGGTCAAGAATCTACTGGAGAAGTTTGTAGCACGAGTAGCAAGTCACCCTGTATATGTAGGATGTTCACCGCCACTACGTCAACGGAGGCCCTACATGGCGAGAACTCTGTCTCTCCCCTCTATCTGTGTATGTATGTATGTATGTATGCATGTATGTGTGTGTGTGTGTGTATATATATATATATATATCTGAAGAGTTCTGACTGAATATTAAAAAAAATGTAGCATAACTTTTCCAAATAGTATTTCTGGGATCTCACCTTTCTAAAACTTTGACTGTACTTAATCGTTTTTGAGGGGATGCTGCAACAAGTTCACAATATATAGGTTGCAATTGTTCCGGAATCTAAAACAATGATTAAAAAGAAGGTAATAATATAACTTATAATAAACTTTTAAAGGTGTACAACTATACTAACATATACATCATAGATTTTTTTATGTTGTAATAATCAATTGCATATCAATTTACTATAATGCTGACAGCATACTTATTTAATAATAAAATCTAAAGATTTTTCAGATTTATTATTCGTAAAATTAAAATGCTGGCAGATAACATAATAAAACAGGCATGACAATACATTGATAAGGTATACCATACCAATGCACATGTGAATAATATATACATATTATTTTATTTCTTGAAAATAAGGATTATAAGCAATAAGGTTGATGTAGTATGAAAAAGATGTTTGGTGGTGCTTTGAGGTCATGCACCAATACATAAAAGAGTAAGAAGGCATGTTATTCAGCCTGCATTTACATCCTATCAGCTCCTCTTTTATCCTTTTAATAAGTGCCATGTCTTTAAGTGAGGCCCTGACAACCTTTTTATTTTTTGGAGTAACAACAAAATTAAAACAGGGTTTACTCCTCCCAGGAAAGAAAAACTAAATTTCAATTTTCAACATATAATGTAGATTATCATATTAGATAACTGCATTACCATTTGTTAAAAACAATATACTTTTCCTAAATTTATAACTAGTTTTAAATGGCAGGTTGGCAAAGATAATATAACAGCTATAACCATGAAAATATAGCGTGTGTCGAACACCTCTCTAAACAGCTTAATCAAAGTGGCATAAAGAGAAGAAAGTATGTACCTTTGTTATATTTTTTAGTGCATTGTTATGAGTCATCTTCCCGTTGAACACTTCCCACATAAATATTCCTAAACCCCAGCTGTCAATACTCCTGTAAATTGTCAATGGTATAATAAAAGATGCATGGTGTGTGTGTATATATATGTATACATATATTTTACTTACCAATAAAGTGAATCATCAGGACAACTACCTGATTTTATTTCAGGTGGATTGTATTTCTGTAATCCCTGATGTATTTTCAATGGATATGAACTATTGCTCGCTGAAACATAGCCAACCTCTCCAAGCTTCCATTCGCCCGCACTGTTAACAAACACTGAGCCAGAGAAAATGTTGTTGTGTTTTAACCTAGCATCATTATGGAGAAATGCCACACCTTTCTAAATTAAAACGAACATTAAAAATGTAGTTAAAAAATAATTTATACACATTTCATTCCTTAACTTAAACACCAATTAATCAAGAAATTTTTTTTCTAGTAAAATATTTATTACCATCCATATAAAATAATAATTTTTGGATTTTTATGGGTATATATATATTACGATACACGATATACTGAGGTAAGTTATTTGCTGTTCTCCTAACTATACACAAAGGCTGTTCTAGGAGAGGAGGTTCTGGGGCCATCTCCAGTTTTGCCGTCTGACTGGATTGTAGGGATGGATTAAGTTGCAAATAGATTGGGCTATTGGGTTGGGGTGAGTGGAAAGTTTATCATGGAACTTAGAAAATTTGGTTGGAATTAATTATTTACAAAGGGTATTTGAAGTCACTGTGGAAGGTTGGTTGGAAGGACTGAATTGATTGGAATTTTGGTAGGTTTTGCGGTGAATATGTTCAAATCAGTTTCGATAGTGTTTTGCAGAGTATCAGTTTATTTTTTGTCGACAGGTTAGATTTATGCCCAAATAGTTTATAGAGTAGTCCAAAGAGTCTGTTCAGTTCTTATATTTTTAGTTGTATGTATCAGTTGGAAGTTAAGCTTGCATCCAGATAGAACCCAATGTAAACTATTGGACATTCTCCTGTGTTCTTGATTTTTTTTATTGATTTTCATTTACGGACAATGGAGTGTAGGCCAAACCACCATCAACTAATAGCCCAAAATGGATTCATCAGAATAAAATAAAAAAATTAAAATACTAAAAATTATTGTTTGCAATAAAACATCAATGTCCATGGATAAACTAATTTAAAAAAAAAGGGTCATAACATCATGTAATTTTCAAATCTCTTTTTTACATACATGTTTCCTATCACTTCGAGCCCTGAAGCTGATCTCAATAAATATCAAAACATTGGCACGATAAAGAAAATGTTTTTCTAAAACCTACATCACACCGCATCTCATGACCTTGAAATAATCATTTAAAGTGAAGATAAAGATGTTTTAAGTTTAACTACCCATTGGGTGTCCCAGATGAGGAGTCCAAAGCACTTCACAAAACATTTTCCGAATGAATCCCAAAGAAATTTCCATTGGATGGGATTTGAACCCATGGCTGCATGGCAAATTCAAGTTAGGCTTTGTAGTCATTCAGCCACTATGGACTGACCTTCATATGTGTATGTGTATATGTGTGTGTGTGTGTGTTGGGGGGGGGGGGAACTGTGCAATTTTTCAAATCTTGATATTAACATTCCAGAATTTATATATCCTTCCCAAATGGAATGTTCCAAAATCGATTTGCTTTGAACAAGTTAATTATTTACATTAGTTTTCTATTTTGGTAAGTTGGTTTTTAATCATCTGATTGGTCATATTTAATCAATAGCATAGTACTACATGTATTTAGTATGTTGGAGGTCATGATGGCCGAATTGCTTGGGCATCCAACTTGTATTTGCCATCCTTGCAGTTCTAGGTTTGAACCCCAGCATATTATAAAATTTTAATTGAGAATAATATGAAAAAGTATTGTAATGTAGACCCTTCACTAATGTAAAGTATGTTTATTTTCATGAATCGTGATGGAACTTTTAGCTAGAATTAAACATTAATGTCAATGTTTTAGAATCATACATACCACAATATTCAATATACCCCATGATAGATACAAATGTTTTTTTGGAAGGTCATTTATTTTTGTAATGAAGTCAGACAGAGGTTCCACAAATTCTGTAGCAATACAAATATTGGAATCATTCTAGAAAAAAACATTTACCTTTAAAACAAAAATAAATACTTTTATAAATAAATCCATTAATTATTGTAATTTTTTTTAAACCTTCAATGATTGATCAATTCCAAAATGTTTTATTTTGATATCGCAGTGTGCAGAATATAATTAAACAATACATAAACAGAACATTTTAGAAACTAAAATTAACTAAAGTTTATTAATAACAATGCAAAAATAATAAATATTACCTCCTGGCTGTCCAGAAAAGTTAAAATACTTGGATGTCTTAAAGTTTTGAGCCGTTTAATGCATGCTTTGGCATGCTCATATTGTTCATTGCTGCCAAATTTTTTGTCATATACAAAAATTGTTACATTTTCTTTTGTAGTCTAAAATAAAATAAAAAAATAAAAACAATTAGTGGTTTTATTTACCTTAAAACATTCTTATTAAAACATTGTGCTAAAACACAAATAAGCATTTTAACTGCTTTTGTAAGCTGCTTTTGCTTAACTTTTGTGCAACACAATCAAGTATGATTATTGTGTTTCTACTGGTTATGCCCTCTAGCTACACTTGTTTAGTAGCTTTTATAGCCTTAATTACTCCTGTTATATACTTTTGTTTTCACAAGAGTAGAAAAATGCGTTCTCTATTCAGGGGTTTCAGTGCAACTAAATATGTCTCAGCTTTGCGCTATTCAGTGAGGAACATACATGTGCTGTTAAATACTTGTAGTTTTAGAAGCTGAAATAGTACTACAGTTGTTGAACCAGATGTAATATTAAGTATAAAGGCTTATCAGTCCACACTGTTTCCACTTCCTTCCCTAATTCAAACTTTCTATCATCTGTTCCTTCTATATCAAACTTGGACCATTCAACCTCCTCATCACAGTCAAAAACATCTTCAATGTTATTGTTCATGAGACTTTGCCGTCCACTTCTGACAGATTTATCCAAATCAGGGTCCTCTATGTCCTGACGACAACTTCCTAGAGCTTCCTCAAGTGTGCAAAATAGTTGTTGCCAAGATATTTTCAGATCAACTGAAAAAAAGTCCTTAGTAATATTAGGAACATTTTTGGTATGCCCTGGATATAAATGCCTCAATAGAAAACTGGAATTTGGAAGGTAAATTCACTTATTTGATTTCATGATGTCTCGCAGCATGCAGTTTGGCAGACGGGTTTTTATCCATGCTGTTATTTTATGTTATAGCACTTATTTTTGTTTTGTAAACATGTTGATTAATAAAGCAATTATTATTATACTAGATGCCGAATGACTGTCAGGTGGGGTACCTGGCCAACTTGATCACTGACAATGAAAGGGGATTGTAGGGAACAGGTAAAATGCTGGGTAGGATCCAACCCAAACCGTAAGGTTTGAGGGTTAAAGGAAATTTAACCCTTTTTTCAAAACTTTTTTTTTATTTCCCCAAAAATTAATAGTTCAAGAGCTATGAATGGATTTATGATGAAAACCATAGATTTCTGAAAAAACATACATGTTGAATATCTGCAAAAAGCACCTTTTGAATTTTGCCATTTTCAAAATTCAAAAGGTGCAGTTGAGATGGGAAGTTGGTGTCTGAGTGGATCGAGGTCACGATCCTCAAGTGGTAGAGCAGCATCATATCTAGCCGAACATCTTTGATTTGAATCCTGCTCGTACCATTGAGTTTTTTATCTCAACTAAAAACCTTAACTAATTGTAATATATTAACTGGTCAAGAGGACCACGAAATTGGTGAATTTAAGAATCTGCAAAAACATTGAGAATCAGACCATAGTTCATAAGAATTTTTTCGTCGCATTTGAAATGTTGAAGCACCAACAAAATTTGTCATACGATTAGTGAAACACCCTTCATATGAACAATGTTGTTTAATTTCTATGTATTGAATGCTATTAAATGTTATATGACTTTTGCCATTGATTACATTTTACAGGTGCAGACATGGTGTTGTTTATCAATCATCAATTTAGCCTATTATAATATTAATTAACAAGATTTGCTCCTATTGCACAGAAGGTGTCCAGAGACTTTTTTTAATGAGCGTAGGCACAGACCTTCTACTGTTTTTATAAAAATTTGTAAGTAGGAATACATAATTGTTATCATCTGAAAGGATCAAAAAAGGTATAAAATAACAAATTACTAATTATTATTCAGAAATCGTGAGATGCGGTCTGGTGTGATGACTGCATTTCACAATTTCTGAATAATTATCTATTAACGGCTACTAAACACCACACATAACAAATTACAATGAAAAAAAGAAACAAAAATTATAAAATTTTAACTTCTATGCTGCAGTGTGACTGGTTTTATCAAATAAAGTATGATTTAAAATATGAAAAACTGAATACCTTTGAGACCCCTTTGTACAGGGAAAAACACGAATCTTGGTTGTATGAGTCACCGTATTTTTCCTGCAATTCGTACGGAAAATGACTGGAGTTGTCTCGCCCAAAGAATGACCACATTTTTTTTTCAAATTGTCACCTGTTTTTTTTCTTCTATCTTTTTATTTTTATCAAATTGCAAAAATGAAATAACACATCGCAGTTCTCGTTCGACAAACGTCAACAAAACTTATAACAAGGATTACGTCCATACGATAACATGCTCATGACAACCTTCTTGACAACTGTTATCACTGACATCTATATCTCGAGTTATTCCGGTAAAGCATTCAATGATGTTAATTGCCGGTCATTCACCATGACAAAAAAAAAAAAAATTCACTCAACTGAATGAAAATATTGCGAGAGTTGAAGAACTTAGGATGACACCGTAATCCAAATTCTCTGGGTCAAATCTTAACTTAGACCTGTAGTTGCCTGGGCACTCTCAACAAGGCTGACAAGAATGACACATCTACACGGAAAACAAACAATTTGAGCCCTAAAGATGATCACAATAAAAATCGAACCATCGGCACGTTAAAGAAAATGCTTTTCTAAAACCTACGTCACACCAGACCGCATCTCATGATCTCCGAAAAATCATTGACTAACGGTCACTAAACACCACACATGTACTATTCCTGTTCTACTTAATTTTTCCAATGCATTTTCCTTCGTACATCATAATTTTCTTAATATTTGGAAACTCTCTCATTTTGGTTTTCCTTCTGCTGGTAGAATTCAACAAGCTAACTTCTTTCTTGATTACCCCAAGCCTGTATTCTCGTTCTTTTATTCTTCACTGTGTTCTTAAATGATTCATTAGTTCTTAACATCACCCAATTTCATCTATATGCTAATAATACTCAGCTTTTCATTAAATATCCTACAAGCAACATCTATGAAGCTCTCTGCTCAACCATGAGCACCATACTTTCAATAATGGTCAAGTAATAACATTCTTTTAAATTCTTACAAATCCCAGTACTTATTCATTATCATATTATCCTACTTACTCAAAATAATTAGATTGTTACTTTTATATATATTTTTTAAAATTATAATTTGTAGTTTCCATTATATCACTGTTTAGCAGAATATTTTTTTAAAATTACAAATACAGGCTTAAAAGCTTAGTAATGTAAAAATAAGGTAAACACAAAATAGAATCAAACTATAGCTACTAAGTAAATATATAAGAGCACAAATATAAGTGGATATAAAAATATTTGTATGTAGATGTATTAGTTGGGGTGTGTATTATACTATTATAAGCTATCTTAAGAGTTATATTGTATCCTCCATATTGTGATTAAAACAAACTGGTAAGTCCTAGTACAACAAGGAACTTGAATAGAAGGTCTGGTTTCAATGGCCAAATCTCTTTCATGGTTATGTTCTATGTCCCAAAACACTTCCTCCTGCAGGAGGGAAGTGCAGCACCACAGTTTGTTAGTAAGTGTGTTGATGTTTCCTCTGCTTCTTTGCAGAATCCGCATCCTATGTCAGGCTATGCCAATTTACAGTGCCTTGTTAAGAATCCTGTTATGATTCACAGTTTTTTCCTGCTTCCTTTAATACAGTCTGTTACTTTTTTCCTTCCAAAAATAGTTTTGAGGTTCTTGGATTGTTTGTGTCCAATAAGCGAGTTCCATTGTTTCCTCATTTTTTTTCATCCTTCTGTCTGAGGTGCTCATTGAAAGTGTGCATTCCTATGCCATAGAAGGGCTCGGGTCCTATCATTAGTATAGCAGCCCCTCTTCTTGCAAGGGCATCCACTTTCTCATTGCCTTCTACTCCCACATGTCACCCAGCAAAGACTGACTTTGTTTTGCATACCTAATTTAAATATATATGTAAATATGACTAGATATAATGTGAAGTGGAATTTAAAGTTTTTTTTATTTTTGTACTTTTATCTGTGAAAAGGTTTTCCTCAATGAGTAGGCTTGTCTCTGAACTGATTGGAGAATGAAAGTATAATTGTTCTTACTGTAGGCTACGTTGAAAGTTCGAGGGTTTCTACAGTTATGAGATGGAATTTTAATGTTAATTAATTAGAAGAGTTTCTTTTCTTGACCCTTTATCTGATTATTTAATAATGTATGGAGAAATACATAATTTTTTTTACATCTGGTTTCAAGTGTGTCTACATTCAATGCATTTCGAATTGTTGAATAATTTACAGCAACATTGTAGATAAAACCCAGTGTACATACCTGAGAAATCTAGGCTGGAACACATTTAAGAGAACGTTTTAGGTATTGATAAAGTGGTAACCAAACTATAGAAAAGAATTTAATGATGGGGTCTAACTAAATAAATATAAATCACTTTTAACACTTAAATATTCTGAAAATCTTTAGAAAAACGTATTATAAATCCGAAAAGTTTTAGAGCTTAACCAGTAAAGTTAAAACGTGGTTTTAGAACATTAGGTGGTTAAATAGGTTTTGATTTGTAATAATGTTAACTAAATTAAGGGGGTGTCAATTATATAAGAGCTGTGTAGTTGATAGAATTATTGCACCCTGAGAAGCAGATAAGTAAACATTTTGAAGTACTAACATTTACATTATTATTTACACACCAAAGTGAAGAGAATTTAAATTCTTTTGGAGGATTAAGTGGTGGTAAAAAGAAGAAACAGGTTTAAAAGTTTCTAGATCATCAGCAAAGAAAAAATAAATAAATAAACAGAGTCAATGTCATTTATAAAAACTAGCAACAAAAAGAAGCCCTAAGTGAGAGCTCTGAAGAACTCCTGGAGTAACTGTAAATTTAAAAGATTCATCAAAATTCACTTTGACTATTTGGAATCTATTTTCCAGATAAGAATCAAATCAACAGATAAAATGGTCATAAAAACCACATTCCTCCAACTTAGCAATCAACATGTTATGATATTGACTTATTTTTTTAGAAAGCCATTTCATTATGGAATAATAATTTGTAACACATGTAGATATATCATCTGAAATAATTGATCCAAATACTTTAGCTATTGGGGAAATGATATTGATAGTTTCTACTATCAGGGTCTTTGAGCGATTTCTTGTTCGCACAGAAGATGGCCAGCATTTGCTGTGAGCTGAAAGTCCTGCCGCCTGAATTTCGGAGGGAGCAGCTCACCCTCAGCTATGCAGCAGGGTTCCTTGTCAGGGATAATTATAAGTAGCATTAATAACATGTAACAATTACTAGGTTTTTAATAATTGTTTTTCGTTTATTCTCTTACAAATGTAAAATTAATGTTTTAAATTGTTCATATGGACAAATTTGTATTTTTAATTGGGTATTTTGGGCATCCGACCGTTTAAATAAATGAATAAATAAGTAAAAGCAAATACTTGTAAAATTCAATGATGTCATTAAAAACAATCGAGACTGTAAACGAGTTCCAACTTGGTTTGTGAATGATCGATTCGATGACAACAGAAGATCAGACGTGTCATCCATCGATTATGTGATATCAGTTTTCCAGTCAATTCTCCACCTTCTAGATACTTCACGACGTTACGTTCACTTTCTATTTAGCTCCAAAGCCGACTGTCCACTTCCTATTATTTCGTACTCTGTTCCAACTCGGCCGAGTCGGAGTCCCGTCGATTCTTCGTTCTCGAGTAAATTAACCCCGTGGTTTTCTACCTAATTCTAGTTCGATAGTCCTTTAGCCCTTTTAAAGAATAATATGGCAGAACTTTTACAAAAAATATTCAAAGAGAACGTAAGTGAAAATGCTACAGAAGCCGTCAAAAGGATCCCGGCCACAAAAGAAGGTGTCACAGTCGCCTATACCAGCCTCGTCGTCATGGCCCTTCTTCCAGTATTTTTCGGTTCCATCCGTTCGGTTAAATATCACAAGGAGCAGAAACAGCACCACAAGGTATGTCAAGATATTAAGTGTCATATGTTCGAAATATTATTTAACCTTATGACTTCTATACAGCTGTATATATTCTTACAGAACCAATGCCTACAATTCTCTAACAATTAATTAAGGGTTTTAGTTGAGATAAAAAAGTCAATGGCACGAGAGGGATTCGAACCCACGAACTTCGGCTAGAAACGCCGCTGCTCTACCACTTGAGCTATTGTGACTTCGATCCACTCGGACATCAGCTCCCATCTCAACCTAACTTTCGAATTTTCCCTCCTTTTTTGCCATTTTTCAACCAAAAACCTTAATTAATTGTAATATATTAATTGGTCAAGCGGGCCATGAAATTAGTGAATTTAACAATTCTTTAGCTTTACCATAATTCACGTTAAATATTGTTTCTATGCAGGAAACTGGAGGGAAGCCAGATACGATGACGGAGAAAGATGCTGCGATGTTTCCATTTCTAGCCAGTGCTGCGTTATTTGGTCTCTATATTTTCTTTGAAGTGAGTTCCAACCACAGATTATGACTTTTTATAAGCAATTTCAGCCTCAATCTTGCCATCCATATGGCAACATATGTATTATATTTCCTTCCATATTTACTTCAATCTCCTTTTTTTTTCTTTTTTTTTTTTTAATTTTATTATACGGAATTCATAGTCATTCTATATACCAAGGCTGTGTTATTTTGTTTAGTGTTTTGTATATGAGAGAATTTATTGTTTCATAACATTAACATTATACAGTAATGGACAAGTTTAACAGCACTCAATTTAGTCTAAAATTAAATATATTATCTTTTTCCATTAGTTACAGGTATTTAGAAGCTATCATAAACAGAATAAACAGTAAATAATGCTTTTTTTATTTCCTTTGTTTAATTTTATGCTGATTAATCCCATTTGCACAAGAAAGAAGCATCACACCCTTCCATACTGCTAAGGATTGTTTTCCATTAATCTTTTTCCCTTGTTGATTTCATTTGATATTTTCTTATTCTTAAATCTTTTTCAAAGGCTCCCGTCAGGCATTTGAATGAGTATGGTAGTGTCAGGGTCATAACATTATTAGAGGAATGATATAGCCAGCACAAGTCGCCAGGAGACGAGTGTAAATCACTCTATGATAGGAAGGGTTCTAAAGAGACTAATGAGAAACAGGGCTTCACACTAGAAATCAAGGACATGGATTATCCAGGCGATCTCAAATTTGCTTGAAGACTGACTCAGTCCCAACATTGCCAAGGACTGTGATATACTGGGACCAAGTCAGTAAATTAGATAAATGTGATAAAAAATAAAACAGTCATTTATATTATTTTATTAAGGGAAATTTATTCTACTGTGGGCAATCAAAATGGCTAAGCATGTATGCAGTCAGTGTGTTAAGGCATCTTACAGGATTGTCAGGATGAAGGTATAGGATTTTATGGAGGCTATATCAACTTCTTCCAATTTTTCAGGACAAATGGGATTTCGAGGTCAAGTATGGTTGGATACAAAATAAGAAGCTTAAGCAGTGATTCGAAGGATTTTGAACTGAAGCATGGAATGCTTGGTTGTTGAAATGCACAGTTTGATTCTATATGTCTAGATTGGTTTTAGTAATAATATTTAGGTGAGGTTTTTGTTTAAATACTAAGAATTTTGATCCGTTATCAAGTAGTCTTTTGATGTTCATGACCGAAATGATGTTCATATTCTCTGGTGAGGAGTACTGTGGCAGGATTGACATATGTACAGTGTATAATGAATAGAGAATGGGACCTAGGACTTTGCCTTACAGAATACCCCAATGGGAGAGGAGGGTGTTCGGATTCATGGTATGGTATGGTATGGTAGAAAAGGTTACTAGGAAGCGGGGTTTGTATTCCTCAGGCACTGCAGCCTTCCGGCTTATTGTACCTTCCTAGTTCCTTTTTTAGTCAATAGACTCAATCCTTCTTAGAAGTATCAGGACATTGACTGTTCCTAAGTCTTTTCCGAATGTTAGGTTAAACCTCCATTGAGCTGTTGCTTTGCATTCGAAGATGATATGAGTGGCTGTTCCTCCTCATTACATAATCTGCAAATGGGATCATCGCGTGGGATCATCACCATCATGTGGTGTAGATGTTTTCTCAGATACCACTGACCGGTTAGTAATCCTACCACTCCTCTGAGTTTGGCCCTCTCCAATTGCAGCAGTCTTGGTGAGGGCTGTTTCATCATAAGGTTACTGTCTAGCACCGCTAGAGTTTATCCATCTCTCCTTTTGTTTTGCTTGGAGCCATTCTGCGATGGACGATTCTATATTTGTTTTTGTTATCTCAAGAATAGGTTCGGGCCTATGTATGGTCTTGCAGATCCTCTTCTGCTCTTCTGGCCAGTCTGTCTGCTTTCTCGTTACCCAAAATTTCCCTGAACCCTGGCACCCAAGGTCATATCATCAGGTTGTGTTTCCCCATGTTTTGGATATTTTGGATGCTTTCACTGACTAATTTTGATGTGATTCTTTTACATGCTAATGCTTTAATGATGGTATGAGGATTTTTTTTGTAAGTGTAACCTCTTTTAAGATTTTCCAGGGCACAAGCATTGATGGCATGTATTTCCGCTTGAAAGATCGAAGTGTACTTCCCTAGTGAGTTTGATTGCTCATATTTTGGGCTTGTACAGAAAATACCTGATCTGGTTCCTTTGTTTGTTTTGGAGCCGTCTATGTACCATATTGTTGTATATGATGCTCTCCTGTGTTCTTCCTCTCCTTTATAGTCTGTTGAGATTGATAGGAAGTGTGAACATTGTTTCTGGGATCATGCAATCAGTCCCCATTTCTAATAATGGATATCTGATTTGGTTGATTATGGTTGTATGCCTGCCCGAATTGTTTAGTTCCTTTCCAATATAATTGTTTCTGGAGTCTAAGTGAGCTTTTTCTAGCCTTTCCTTGTATGAATATTTCTAGTGGAGGTAGATTTAGCAAAGTTTCTAATGCATTGGAGGCATTCCGTTGTGTTGTTGGGCTCCTGGGATACACAGGTTTGCTAGTCTTTGTATACTGACTAATGTTTGGGTAGTTACTTTTTGTTGAGCTTTGTTCCAACAGATTAGTGATCCATAGGTTATTCTGGGTCTTATTACTGCTGTGTATAGCTATTGGCTAATAAGCCATTTTTGTTTTTAGTCACCAAGATTTGCCTAAGATCCTTCTTGCAGTCAGTAGGGATATTTTACCTTTTGCTATAGTATGTTGCATGAGAGGATTCCAGGTTAATTTCTTATCAAGGTTATTCCTAGATGTTTGGCTTCATTTTTAATAGCAGCATTTCATTATAGAAGCGTAATTCTTGTATTTCTATATTTCTTTTCTTGGAGAAAGCAATTAAGGTGGTTTTTGAAGGGTTTACTTTAAGTCCCCATCTTAAACACCATTGTTCCACCAGGTTTAGTGCTCTTTGGGTGGGCTCTTTTAATATTGAATCTAATTTTCCCCTGACGAGTATGACAATGCCATCTGCATAGCCCTGAGTGTAAATTCCACTTTCATTTAGTTTGCATATGAGGTCGTCCACTACCACATTCCACAGCAGAGGTGAGAGTATTCCTCCTTGCAGACATCCCCTCGCCACCAATGCTTCTATTTTTTTGTGGAACATGGAGGCCTGCACTTTCCCCCTATTGGCTAATTGGCTAATTACCGTCTGCATGAGGAAAAAACCACAATATCCATGCATACTTTATACTTTTCACCCATAAGTAAACATTCATGGTTGAGCATTAATGTTAACATGTTAAAAAATGGTTAGTTTCTGTTCTTTTTCTTTTTCTTTTTTCAAAGTATTATTATTCAAAAACTAATTAAAAAGCCACTCAGATGTGGGTTTTTTTTTTATTTATTTATTTTTTTTATTCTGACCTTGCTTTATGCATTGGCCAAAGAAATAACTATATGAAGCTCGATGGGGCGGAGACGACCAACGGGGCCAGGCGGATTTGGCCTAAGCAGCCCAAGCCAACGCCAACGCAGCGGGGAACAATGACCCCCCACTAGCCCCCCGATCATAACCGCCTCACCCAAC
>CM077101.1:313953-337843 GCA_039619505.1 Cimex hemipterus | reverse complement strand
GTGTGTGTGTGTGTGTGTGTGTGTGTGTGTGTGTGTGTGTGTGTGTGGAGAAGCTGAAGAAAACACTTTGATTCATGTACCATGGTTCAGTCGCAGCCTTCTCCAGGACAGTCAATTATTGGTACGAAGTAGAATAGCATTCATGCCCATACTGAACTGATTATCATACAAACTGTACTGCACTAAGGTTAGGAAGTTCTTATGAATGCTGTGGTTCCATTCACTCCGTTTAATGGGGACAAATTGTGATTATGGAGACATGGCCAGATTAGAAAAAAAAAGTTTTCATGGGCTGGACAAAATATTAATGTCGAGGATTAGCCTGCTCTATAAAGCTAATAGGTTGGGCCTATTGTATATAATGCATTGTATGTAATGCAACAAATAGTTTCCTTGCTGGTCATCAGCCTTCTGACAAATATCAAGAATTCTGAGTGGTTCTCTATAGAAATGTGTAGAGAATAGTGACCGTTAATAGATAATTATTCAGATATCGTGAGATGCGGTGGTGCGATGTAGGTTTCAGATGTAGGTTTCAGAAAAACATTTTCTTTATCGTGCCAATGTTTTGATCTTTTATTGAGAACATCTTCAGGGCTCAAAGTGGTTGTCTTCTGTGTAATTGTGCCATTCTTGCGTGTCGTGTTGAGAGTTGACAAATAGGCAAGAATGGCACAATTACACAGAAGACAACCACTTTGAGCTCTGAAGATGATCTCAATAAAAGATCAAAACGTTGGCACGATAAAGAAAATGTTTTTCTGATACCTACATCACACCAGACCGCATCTCATGATATCGAATAAAGTTCTCTATAAAGCTAAACAGTTTATAAGGCAGTATCTGGGTGAAAGTTTGTTGAAAACAATGTTTTGATAATTAAAATTGAAAAATGTGCAAATAAATTTTTCCCTTGTAACCATGTGTTGAATTCATTCAAATGAATTAAAATATGCAAACAAAAGTGCTAAATCACAAATCCAATTTGGATCTAATGATTCAGGAAAATTCTCATTTTATTTAAGCATTAAAAATATTTTTATTTCCTCTTGAAGTTCCCACACACGTCTTAGTACCTTTCCTAAATTTTGCCAACAAATTTTATTGTGATATAGTAGATATAAATTACTGGTATTAAGTTCTTCAAGGAGATCAATAAATTGTCTGTGATTTAATTATTTTGATTGTAGGAAATTCACTAATCTCACAATACATTTGTAACGTGATCAATTTTTAAAATATTTCTGCATACCACATGTTGATGAATAATTAATGTGGTGTATGGGAATAATTTTATGATTTAGGTCAATTTTGAACATTTTATTTTCAATGTATTTCACGAGCCAAATTTTTTCTGTTCATCTTTGGAGATCCATATGTTGCAACATCCACCAATTATTTCCAAGTCAACATTGTACTTCAAAAAAAAATTTTCAATCTCTTGGAGATCTCCATTTGTTGTGAATTTCAAAGAAACAATTGATTAAAGTATAAAAGTTTTAATTCTTTATAATGGAATCTTTCTTAAAAAATGTAGAAGTATTGAGGATTCATTTGATTAATTACTAGATGCATAATGAAGTTGAAGTTAAATGCCAATTCCCCCCAATTAATATATTACAATTAATTAAGGTTTTTAGTTGAGATAAAAAAGTCAGTGTCACAAGCGGGATTTGCGTTGTTGCCCATTACTTGGACGGTGTTGTGGTTGCCACAATGAATTGGGCAATACATTCCCCTGACATGAATCCTATAAACACTTATGAGACACAATAAAGAGATGGGTTAGACATCGTTCGCTCTTCCAATAATATTGAACATCAAACCGCTTTTGTTGAAGAATGGGATTCTGTTTCACAAGATGATATATTATCTCTTAGCTCTTTTTTTCTCACTGCCTAGGAGTCTTAAGGACTTATGTGAGGCCAGAAGAGGTAATATATGTTATTAAGAGCAAAACTAGGAGTACATTTTTAGTTAAATTTTAGTCTATCGCTAAATGATTTTCCAGTTTTAGTGAATATTCATTTAAACTATCGTAAATAAATAATTTTTATTAAAACTCGTAAATTCCTGATTCATTTAATTTGGTTTATGTTAAAACAAGTATATTTTAATTGATATAGCAATAAAAATACATACACTTAGTTTAAAATAAACTACAAAATTCGAGTTTCCTAGTTTTTTTCCCTTTTAATCTTTTGAATGTAAATTATGTTGTGTGATATCTCCCACAGAGATATTTAGATATGTATTTAAAATTGGTCATGTCAGAGTTTAATGATTATAATCTTTTTAGGCAGTTGTACACTTAGCTCCCAAACTAAATAACAAGAATCTCAATGAAGAAGTTTTGAGGCATTTTGCCAGGTTACAGGCAAAAGATGAACAGGTAACAAAATTGAAATGTCATATTGTTTTGAAAAACCCTAGCTGTTAAATGTTAGTGACGGAAATTTTTTTAAATAGGGTGGTATACGTACAAACACTACAGTTTGTCTTGGAAAAATTGCTTATTGCCTTTGTCCACAAAATCGTAAAGCAATTTTGCTATCTGCTTTCATTAGAGCTCTTAACGACCCATTTCCACCAGTGAGGAATGCAGGTCTGTAAAACTATAAATTATTTTCAATGAATAAGATTGTTTTATTTGTGGCCAGATTTCTAGAGAAGGGCATTGTTTATATTTGAAATTTTATTTTTCAGGTGTTCTTGCTTTTGCAGTTTCCCAGCAATATTTTACTCTTGACGATGTGGGGAAAAAGATATTGCCTTCCTTGTGCCATTTAACACTAGATGTTGATAAAAGTGTACGAGACAGTGCCTTTAAGACAATCAAGGGTTTCATAGGGAAACTTGAAAAAGTGTCTGAAAATCCATCACTTCAACAAGAAATCGGTAAAAATAAATCAAAGAAATGAGTTTTTTGATGTATATGCATAAAATAGAATAATTTTATTTTTAAGTACAAACCTTTGTCTTTAATTAGTTGATGTGAGTAACTTTGTATGTTTAATTTTTTGTTGTGTGCAAGTTGAATTTTCCTATATAATTAATTAATCATTGATTACTTTTCATTTTATAGAAACTGAAGTCATGTCCACTCTGAAGCCAGTGCCATCTTGGGCAGAATGGGCAGTTACAGCTGTTGCATCTAAATTTTCTTCTAGAACAAGTGATAGTAAATTTGAATCAGAAGGTTTGATGTATATAAATATTGACGTATAAGTAATATTGATGCATTAGTGCAGCAGAAATTAATAATGTAATTGCATGTAGAAAGAAAAACACTTAGTTCCTCATTGTTGTTACTATGCTAACATTAATTAGATAAATTTTACTTAACGTGTGCCTCATGCCAACTATCACACAGTCTGGTAAACTTATTAATAATAATTTAATATTGTAAGTAGATTCTCAAGTTTTGTGGTCCGCTTGACCAATTAATATCTTACAATTAATTAAGGTGTAGAGATTAGTGACCATTAATAGATAATTATTCAGATATTGTAAGATGTGGTCTAGTGTGATTTAGGTACCAGAAAAACATTTTCTTTATCACGCCAACGTTTCGATCTTTTATTGAGAACATCTTTAGGGCATGGGATTTACAAACATAGTATACATTTAGAAAATACATATAGAATTTGGAAAAGTGAATTAATACAATGCAATATATATTTTATATTCAATACAAAGCATTTCTACTCACTCAAAGTGATTGTCTTCTGTGTACTTGTGCCATTCTTGCGTGTCGTGTTGAGCGTGCTGGTGAGATTTTGCTGTTTTATGTTTATATATGTTGGATTTTGAATGTAACAAGTATGTTGGTTTATTGATTGTTGATGATTTGTTACAAATACAAACAAACCAACATACTTGTTATATTTAATGTAGTATTATTAGTAATAGTGGATGCTATTAATGTTGAGTTGTAATTGCTGATTATCCTGTTAACTGTGTGTTTAGGATAGAGATTGTTCTGGAGGATCTGTTTGTATATCTTTATGTTCTTGTGGTGAAATGATTCATGGCTTAGGGTAATTATTCTATCAAGTAGCCCTTTGGCTGTTTAATAAATACAAACAAACTATCCCATTTATTTAAGGCCTATCACACAAATTAAAAAATTTCTCTCATCCGATAACTTCAAAACAGCCTTCAAAAATTATAAAACAATTCAAACACTGTTTTCCAAAATTAAAGATTCCACAGACAGTTTAAACAGTTAATCTTGTAGATTACGTCAGATTTATTTGTAATTGGTGTGGGGTCTTTAATTTTGGAAAACAGTGTTTGGATTGTTTGAACAAAACAAATTTAAACGTAATTTTTTAGAAATGGTTTACATCAACAAGGATAAACACAGCATCAATTACAGAACAGATACATACAAACTTAGTCAACATCGTTAATCAAATTCAATATAGATAACATACATATATCATCACATTACATTCCACACATCAAATATTTTTCGCATAGTCTAATAGTCCAACAATCTAATTTTCCTTTTCCCATTTATCCCTTTCTATATAAACCTGAAAGAATAAACTGGCCAAAACATTACCAACACATAGTTTCCCTTTGTCGGCTCTTTTCACCTCAAAGAAGCCGACAACTTATACAAAATTGTCTCTTCTATACCCACTTCCTTCCCCACAATTTCAAAATCAAACGTATATAAACATGAAACAGTAAAATCTCACTGGCACTCTCAACACGACATGGCACAATTACAAAGAAGACAAACACTTTGAGTGAGTAGAAATACTTTGATAGAATATAAAATATATTTTGCATTGTATAAATTCACTTTTCCACATCCTATATGTATTTTCTAAATGTAAACTTATGTTTGTAAATCCCAGGCCCTGAAGATGATCTCAATAAAAAATCAAAACGAAAATATTTTTTTGATACCTACATCACACCAGACCACAGCTCACAATATCTGAATAATTAATTAAGGTTTTTAGTTGAGATAAAAAAGTCGATGGCACGAGCAAGAATCAAACCAACAATCTTCGGCTAGATACGCTACTGCTTGGCCACTTGAATTTTCCCTCCTTTTTCCTATTTTTCAAATGTCATGTAATTTGTTTGAATCTCGGCAACGAATGAAATGGCCATGGAGAGCTTTAGTGAAAGTATTCTTCATTTTAAACTTATTAAATTCACTAGTTTTATGGTTTTTAGTTGAGATAAAAAATGGCAAAAAGAAGGGGAAAATTCAAAAAGGTTTGATTGAGATGGGAGGTTAGTGTCTGAGTGGATCGAAGTCACAATAGCTCAAGTGGTAGAGCAGCGGCATATCTAGCCAAAGATCTTGGGTTCGAATCCCACTTGTGCCATTGACTTTTTTATCGCAACTAAAAACCTTAATTAATTGTAAGATTGTAAGTAGATGTGAATATTAGTTAATTGTGTAAATCATTAGAAATAATTGGAAAGCCCTTATGAAGGTGATATATTCCTCAAAAGTGTGACAAAGGAACTAAGTGTTCCCCCTTATCCTTGATTTTTTAATATATAATTACAATATTAAAGCTAATATCCATCCTATCATATCAAGATAATTAATAATATGCATAGATTTATCTTCTTTTTTCTTAATAAAAACATTGCATATTATTATATACTATATATATGTATATATATTTTAGGTAAACAGAAAATGCCTAGCATAGATAACAAAAAGAAAGAAGTCGATAATACTAAAAATAATCAAGAAACATGTGAGATGGAACGACCAAGTAGAAAGAATAGTGGTCCTTTAAACCTCTTTAATTCCGACACTGGGAAGCTACTAAGTGCTTCGTCTGATGATCAATGGCTTGACCAGACACAAAAAACATTTTGGGATATTAATGATGATAATATTACTATTGATGATAATTGTGATTGGGATGGAGAATCATGGGTAGCACTTGTGAGTTTGAATTCTACAATGTTTACAAAACATTTGGTAAAAGAAATTATTAATCTAACAATTTGCTGAAACTAGGAAGATCCGATTTGCGAAGAGAAACCTGAGCCTAAACCTATAAAGAAATCAAGACCGGTGAGACAGAAGGAGAACAAAAAACATCAATTGGGAGCAGTGAAATTAGGAACAAATACAAACAGCATAAAATTTGATTGAAATTGTTTATAATCGTGTATGTGCATATAGTGCACAAAAAATACATTGTGAACTGTTTTTTTATTGTTTTTTTTTTAATTATTTCAGGACTTCAGAAATTATTTATGAATTGTTTTTATTTTATTACTTGGATCCCTGATTATTTTTCATATCATTTTGAATCTAATTCATATTTATTAAGGTTAAATGCAAGTAAATAAAGTAAAATATATAGATATTTAAAATATAACATACATATGCTATACTTAAAAGAAAATGGAATTATTTGATATAATATTATAGGTACAAAATATTTTTTCTTTTATAGCTTTGTTTTGTTGGTTTTTATTTCTTTAGCTTCCTTCTTATCCTTCTTCTTTCTTTTCAACTTTTCTTTATTAGAAAATTATTTCACTTTCCAGCTTTTACTTTCAACTAAATGCTCTACTTGGAAACATCAAGACACCCTAAAGCTGCACCTCTCTTACTTAGGCAGGACCGTCTAATAACCTGATGATGATAATGGTGAATATAAATTAAGAAGTTGGGATTTTTGTTCCCAAGGACTGCAGCCTTCTGGCTTATTGTACGTTCCTAGTTCTTTAGTTCAATTCAATTGACTCTATCCTTCTCCTATGAAGCAATAGGTCATTGTCTAGTTGCTAAATCTTTCCCTGCGTTTTCTTTTTATCCTGTGTTGTCTCTTCCCATCCAAAGATGATATGGGTAGCTGTTTCTTTCTCCTCATTGCATAACCTACAAATGTGGTCATTGAATATGTTCATGTCTAGATGTTTTTTCAGATACCAGTGACCAGTAAATAATCCTGTCACTCCTCTGAGTTTAGCCCTCTGTAAGTGTAGCAGTGAATTTACCAATCTAAATGATGGTTGTTTTAACATCAGCTTACTGTTTTTAGCGCTCCTAGAGTTTATCTACTTCTTTTGTCTTTCTAGACCCATTCTATGATGGTGGAAACATATTTTAAAGCACAATCAATGGGGCTGTATTTTGCTTGGAAGACACTAATGAGTTTGATTGCTCATATTTTGGCTTGTATCGAAAGCACTGATGCGTTTTCTTAATTTGTTTTGGAGCCATCTATAACCATATTGTTGTATCTGATTTCCTCCTGAATTCTTTTTCTCCTTTGTAATCTGTTGAGACTTTGTACGATGTTATAAAAAGTGTTTCAGGGATTGTGTAGTCAGTCTGATTCACAGATTTGATTGATGGAGCCTGAATAAACTTTTCTTATCCTCTCCTTGAATAAATATTTTCAGTGGAAGGTAGGCTTAGCAGTGTTGCTAGTGCAATTGATGGAGTTGTTTTCAATGCCCTTGGGATGCGCAGGTTTGCCAGTCTAATCTGCCTAATGTTTGGTGCACCAGATAAGTGAACTGTAGAATATTTTGGGACATATAGCAAATAGGCAATTTTCAATTTTAGTACCAAGATTCGCCTAGACCATCGGTTTGTTGTTTATTAATTGGTCAAGCAGACCAAGATGGTAGTGAATTAATAATTTAAAAATGAAGTACACTTCACTAAAGCACTTCGTTGCCATTTCAATTGTCGTCGAGAATCCAAATCAATTATACAACATTTGAAAAATGGCAAAAGGAGGGAAAACTCATAAGGTGGGGTTGAGATGGGGAGCTGATGTCCAAGTGGATCGAGGTCACGATAGCTCAGGTGGTAGAGGAAAACAGAACATAACAAATAAAAAACAATTGCCATGCTTCATATTTAAAAAAAATATTTAAATTGACTTAAGGAAAGGCAAAAAGTGCTACAATTTAACAAAGTTTGTTTCTCATTTCCACAAGTCAGGGAATCCGACTAAATTTTAAATAATCTTTACTGTAATTAGATTTTGCAAACATTTCTTACCTGGTATTATACTGGAGAACATGGAAATTTAGAAAAACTTATTGTGTGCAGTGGATCATATTAATTAACTGTTTTTAAATAAATATTAGGTCAATACTTAGCTGTGTGTTTAGTGGTTGCAGTTCAGCAGATTCCATAAGTTTGTTAGGTGTGCTCAAGTTACATTCTATTAATTCTAAAACAGATAGTGTGAATAAACTGTTTGCATTTTCTAACACATTACTTAGTGTTTTCTGTTGTGATAAACAACTGAATAGTATTCAAAACTGGGTTGTACCATAGCCTTAAACAGTACAATCATTGCTCACTCCATGGTACTTATTTTTATAAGCAACAAATATTTAGGGTTGGAAAGATATGTAGATGTAGATATAGTTTCAGGGTAAAGTATACTGCACTCTTTAAGAGCATTTGTATCCCCTGTGTCCTGTCTAAAGCATATCGGTGAGTCCTATTTTATCAAAAAACTTGATTAATAGGCCTGATTTCAAGGGTTGAAACTCTTCTATGGTCATATTATACTTCCCAAAACATTTCCTCCTACGGGCTAGTGTAGCTCCACAGTTTGTTAGTAGATGTGTTGGTGTCTCTTCTGCCTCTTTGCAGAATCTGCAAGTGCCATCTTGGATTATTCCAATTTTCTTTAAATGTCCATTTAACTTTCAGTGTTTTGTTAGGAATCCTATTAGAATTCACAGTTTGTTCCTGCTTCTCTTGACACATTCTGTAATATATTTCCTTCTGAAATTGATTAGAAGATTCTTGGATTGTCTCTGTCCAATGAGTTAATTCCATTATTCCCTCATTTTCTTTTTCTCCTTCTGTCTGAGATACTCGTTAATAGTGTGGGTTCCGATGCCACAGAAGGGTTCGGCTGAGTGGTGTAGCAGCCCCATTTCTTGCAAGGGTGTCCGCTTTCTCATTGCCTTCTACTCCCATGTGTCCTGGGACCCAACAGAGGCTGACTTTATTCTATGTACTTAATATGTTTAGGTTGGTTTTGCAGTTCAGCACCATCCTTGAACTAATGATATTTGAGCTTAGTGCTTTGATGGCTGCCTGATTATATGACACGGTAGCTATAGTCTTGTTTACCCTTTACTTAGGTTGAGTTGAGTACATCTTTTGATTGCATGAATCTCAGCTTGGAAGAGACTTGTGTATTTTCCCATAGATTCTGAATATTTGGTTCCAGGTCCAAATACTCCAGCCCCTGTACCTTCTTGTGTTCTAAATCCATCTGTGTGCCAAGGATGGTGCCATTCTTAAAAGAATTGTTTCCTCTCGTTCCCATTCTTTTTTGATGCCCAGGTTTATTCGGAAGTTTGGTTAAATTCAAACATCCTGTCCATGTCATCTCTTGGAGCCATGAGTATCGGAAAGTCTTTCCATAGATTGTTGCTATCTCTCCATTTTAATTTTATTCCTGTTGGAGGTTTTTCTTTGGTAAAATTAATGATGGTTTTCTGCGCTGTCCTTATTACCATGTGGTGTAGGGGGATTAATCCCAGTACTTTTTCTTTGCTAATTGTAGGCCATGTTCTCATTCCTCCCATTATGGAGATCCAAGCAAGCCTCTTTATTTTGTGAGTTCTTTTCTTTTAGTTACTTGTTCTGGCTTTATCAACCCAGGCTAGAGCTCTGTATGTAAGTAATGGTCTTACTATCATGGTGTTCATCCATAGCAGCGTTTCCGGTCTGCATCCCCAGTTCCTTCTTGCTATTCTTCTGCACACCATCAAAGCTCGCGTTGCCTTCGTGGTGGTAGAGCCGATGTGTTTCTTAAATGTTAGTGTTTTATCTAGTTAGCCCAGATATTTGACTTATTTTTGGATTTCTATCATGGTATATTGAGTGTCATTTCCCTCATTTGATCAAGTTTCCTTTTCTGTGTAAAAGCCATTATAGTCGTTTTATTAAGGTTGATTCAGCATCAGCGGTTTTACGCCATTCTTCTTGATTTTTAGTCCCTCTTGGATTATATCACAGAGAGTTTCCTCAAATTTTCCCCTGGCAGTCAGGACTATGTCATCCGCATATCCCTGTACGATCCAGAGTCTCGAATGGTTCATCAACTGTTAGACTCCATAGAAGAGGTGACAGTATCCCTCCTTGAGGACATCCCTTGATTGTGCTAGCTTCTACAGTGTCTGATCCTATATTTCTTTTAGCTATTCTAGTTCTTAGCATTTCTCCAATCCATCTGGATATGGTTTGGTCTATGTGTTTTTTTCCTATGGAAACCTTCATAGATACATGAGATACAATGCTCTCTCAATATCAAGAAACATGCAGATTGCTATTTCCTTTGTTTTTTAAACCAAGGTGGTTCTTGTCTACTTTTTGGGACCTTTGACTCATATGCATCAACTATATTCTCTGTGAATTCAGTAAATGCAAGTTCCAATTCATTCCAGGTTTTTGGTACTCTCTTCACTGTTGTGTGGTTTTTTATTTCTATGTATGAAACCTAAAATTTTATTAGCCTTATTAATTATTGAAGTGCAGTGAAAGTTAAACATCAGGTTGCTAGAGCAGGTGATTCCAAAGTTTTTATGGCTGAAATTAAAGCTAATTTAAAGATAAAATATTATTATAAATTAATAATTATAAATATCTATTAATTATAATCATTTATATTATAAATATTAATTAATTATATTGTAATTGATAAATTAATTATTATAAATAATTATGAATAAACTATTAATTTAAAGTTAAAAAGACTAATTTAAAATTTTTTAGGCTTGTTTGCCTGTCCAATAGGATTTCTTGTATGGTGTAATTGTAAAAGACAATGCTATGTCCAAGACTGTAGGATGTGGATGGATGGATACCAGGGACTGAGCTCTGCAGCTGTACAGCTTATTGTACTATACCCTGGCTCCATTTTTGGGGGAGGGCTCACAACACAAAGTGAACTTGAGCCCCCATTGTACCAGTGTTCTTCCATCGAAGAAACTCATTTTTGAAGGAGGTTGGGACCAGGTTCAGGGTCGCTGAGACCCGGTCCCGCCCCTTCCATTGATGAGTGCCGAGACAATTTCTTTTAATTGCGGCCACCGGTCCCCTTAGGCATCAGAAAAATTCCAGAGGCGACGGTGGGGATCGAACCCACGACCGCGGGGTCTACTAGACGAGAGTTTGACGCCTTAACCACTCGGCTACCGCAGCCCCCTCCAAGACTGTAACTAACAATTTTTCATTGATTTGCATCTAGTTTCATGCTATTGTAAGAACACCACTCTACAAGATTATTTAATGATTTTTTTAGAAGCTTAGCAGAATGATGTAGTGTCAATTCTTTTTACTTGATTCAGTTTGTTTTATTAAAACGACTAAACATAGTATTTTTTCATATTTGGTAGTAAAAATTTTAAATTTAAAACTGAATACTGACAAAAAATTTGTTGAAAGCAATAACTCCCATTTGTTTCTGTTTACATTGTTAGAAGTATCAACCACTTTTTAACTCACGGACAATCTGGATCTTTGTGTGGTTTGGATGAAGAAATAAATTCAAGTTACACTCCTTGGCAATGTTGGGAATGAGTTGGTTCTGGGGGAAAGGAATCTGAAGCCATTTAATAACAAACTTAATTTTGTCAATATGTAGACATATTTAAGATTATTTTGCCGTAATGACTTTATTGGCCATAATATAGGTCGAAAGCTTGGCAGTAACAATTGAATTTATTTTTTTACCCAGACAATGCCAAGATACAGCATATTCAATACATCCATTTGTCATACGACGGGAATGAAAATGACGATCGGGCGTACCGCTGTGATGTCATAATCACATGTGTGCTTCATTGCGCCAACATGAGGTGATTTTCATGTTATCGGGATGAATACTGGTACTTCAGAGTTCAGTATTTAATTTACTACTTAGTTGTCAACTGAAATACTGAATAGATAGTTTCTGTATGAATCATTTATGTTTAAAAAGAAGAAGAAGAAGAAGAAAAGAAAATGCATGTAGTGATTTGAAAATCGAAAAAGCTGGATTTCTTTTAAATGAAAGCACTGAAAACTAAAAATCTATTTTGGCCAAGTTAAAGTATCATTATTTTAAATCAATTTAATTGCTCTCTGCTGGAAAATTTTGTGCTGCTGGTTTGTTCCTCAATATTTTCTTGACTTTTTACACGTATAATTGTCTCCCAAAAACAGCTCGGTGATTTTCATAGATCAGCATTTTTTGCTTTGTTTTCTGCTAGCCACAACCTAAGATTCTTGTGAAGATATGCGGCTATGGATGCAAATTCATGCAGAGATCGCCAGGAGAACGAAAAGGAAGTTATTATGGTATTATTATATTTTCCATATGCATGTTTTTTTTAATTTATTTTAATTTGTTATTCTTTCATCCCGTACTATATTAAAAAAATCCTTAAAAACAATTTTAGACAGAAATATGGTTTACAGTATTATACAGTACCAAAATATGGTACAAATATTATTGAATATAGCTGTCATATTAGCCTTAGAAAAATTAATTAATTATTGTTGAACCAGCACTGGGTTTTTAAAGTAGAAAAATTAAACCTTTAAATGTAGATAGACCCAAAAAGTAACCTAATACCAGTTCAGCATGTGTTCACTAACTCAGTCCAACACCCATCAATTTGACACATAAAGCACCATGGGTCCGTCATGCCATGGTGAGTACAAGGTATGATACTTTTTATTTTAAAAAGAAAATTGTGCAAATTACATTTTGAATGGTACACAAAGTATAATGGCATGGCTAATGCCGTCTGTCAGAGTTAACAAAAGAAAGAACTATTCATTAAGAGAAAATACTAATAGTTACTATGTATACAATAGTAAGCAATTATTAAAATTAAAGAAGCAAAACGAAAAAAAGACACTGAGCAATAATAACATTTATAGAAGAGCAAAATGTGTAATTACCCTAGATAATAATAATTAAAAAATAAAGCAAATAAAAATAATGCATAATAACAAAAATACATTATATACTTAATATACAACCAAATTGTATAATATACAAAGTAATTAATGGTTAATGCCTGCAAGAGTTTGCCAATAAGGAAAGAGAAATATTCCAGTAGTAATTAATTATTAAATTAAAGAAACAATACAGAAAACAATTATTTTGCAGTGAGTAGTAATAACATTTATAAAATAATAAAATGTGTGATTATTCTAAATAATAATATTTAAAAAGTAAGGCAAGGTTTATTTTTAATTAAATTAAATTACATTAATTAATAAATTTACTTTTATTTATTAATATTAATTTTTATTTTTTTATGTGGTAACTTAATATGAGGGCTCTAAGAGCGAATTTAAGAATAGGGGGGCAGTCATGGGAGGACAACATGCATACTATTTCTGATGGCTACTAAACTATTTAATCTTAAGTGCAAGGGGTGCAGGACATACAGCAAGAAGTCCTCCCTCACTCCTTGAGTGCATATAGTACAAATCTCATGATCACGCTGCTGTTCTCTCCAAGGAATCCCGTTGAAACCTAGCATCTCACATCTCAACCCGAAAAGCATAGTCTAATTCACCCCTTGAATTCAGCCCAAAGAAGAACACCCCATTTTTCTTCTCCATTAATGTGTTATATAACAAAAACTGTTCTGAATCTTCAACATGCTGCAAAGATTGTTCACTTAAATATTGCATAATTGAGCTGAGGATGTTATTAAGTTTTATTCTTTTTCTCTATTTATTATAGACTTATTTTCCATATTAAATTGCAAACCTCTTTCTCAAAAAGACTGAGTGAGAAAAGCAGGAGGTCCCACAGTACTTTAGGTGCTAATCGTTTGATTGTTAATTTGTAGTAAAATGGGTGGGTAGAATCTATATTTTGATTGGTACCGATCGTCTGTAATAAATTGTTGTATAAAATGAAAAATAACAAATACGTTTTTCTTGTAACACACAATGGGAGATAAATCAACAGAATAATTAAATGATTAAATTAATTTAGGTTAAAATAGATGCAACCCGTAATGCTAAAGAGCCAAGGTTTGAGTTTAATTGCACATTTTATTTTCTTAATTCATTTTTTCATTCAGGAGGAATCATGTTAAGCCATTTAGGGGCCAGTGTATATTCTGGTCTTTTTCTCTCCCACGAGTAGGAATCTGAACCTACATAGGTCATCGCACAACAGAGGACATGTTCCGCTATCTCTTCTTCTTTCTGGCAATGAGCTGTTTATATATATAAATCTGATTCTCCTAGACAAAGCAATCCCAACATAAAATGATTATCACTTCCCCAAAGTGTGTCATATGAGAAATTAAAAGAAAACAAAGTAGGACAAACAACTGTCAGAACTCACGTTAGAATATTTTGGATATAAAACTGAGGTGGCTGACCACATAAGAGAATTTGGCAATCTTGAAGGAAGAATATCTCGCTTTTAAAAAGGAAAAATTGCTGATAAGAAAAAAAAAACAGTGGGCAGGAATCAGTCTTTAAAGGACTCACAGTCCCAGAAGACTGTGATCCTATGGTAGTCAAAGATTTTTACCAAAAGTCCTTTGAATCTTTAATGTTAGTCAACTCAAAAACCTTACTGTCCTTTTCGCTATGCCATTTGTGCACATACAAACGTTCCTTATAATTTCAGAGTCTATTTTGAAAATAAATATCTACAGCTTCTACACTGTTGGGTCTAATTTAAACACTTACATGATGTATATTTTTTATGCATAGGCAATCTATGGAGGGCAGGTGATTGCAATGTCAGAAACAGATTCATCTGGTACTTGGAAACCACTTGAGTGTAGCTTTTCCCTTGGTCCTTTAGCCAGTAGCAGAAAGAAAACTTCCAATGATCCAATGGTTGAGCTTCATATTGCATGCTCAGAAAAGTACCCAGATGAGTATGTATTTTATACATCGTTTATAATAGACAATTTGTACAACAGCTTATTCCATTTTACCGATAGAAAGAATAATTAAATTTCGTTTATGCCTCAATGTTTTAATGTAAGTATGTTTTAATCAGTAAAAAATAATTTTGCTTGAATTTTCTGCAATTCCTTAAACATCTGAAAAGTTAGATTGTATTTAAATATGAAAAAGGTGAATTTGAAGCAAATTGTTTACTTAAAATTGTTTTCACTGATACCAACCATTAGTTCTTCAGATATTTCCTGCAAGTAGTGTTGATTGATAGATGGTTGCCATAAATTTATTTTGTTTTAGAATTCCAGAAATATCGTTCAAAAATTGGAGAAAAATATCTAATGTCAAAATTACTAAATTGTTAGCACAGTTAAACACTCTTGCAAATAGCTTAAAGGGTGAAGTAATGATTTTTGAGCTTGCTACACATGTAGAGGTATTGAAACAGCATTCCTTTGCAATAAACATTTATTTAACATTGTCTGTTGTTAGAATTTCTTACATGAATCGATTCAACATAGATATGAATCATTTTATGAAGAAATGATCCTTCGTAATAAAGAAAAACAAGAAAAAGAGCTGAAAGAGAAAGAAAAGTGTGAAGTTCGTAAGGTTAGTAAATAAAAATTATTACATTTCTTTATGCAACAAAAGTAAAACAGTGTAAAAGATTATTAAAACACTAAATTAACCTATTGGAATATTTTTAATTAGCGTGAAGTGGTATTACAACAGATCCAAAGTAAACAACAACAAGTTAAAAAGGCATTACGAAAAAGATCTCTTTCAAAAAAGTCTTATCAAGAGAATGACAAACAAGAATCGTGGTATTTAATGAAAATTATTATGTATATCTACCACACATTTCTATAATTTACCTTTATTTTAGGGACGAGGAGACTGGATTTCTAGATGATGAGAAAATTTCAAAAAAAAAGGTGAGTCATTCGGGTAACTAGGGGTAGGGTAACTATTTTCTTCTGGTATTGATAGTGCAAAATAATTGTACAATTCCCAATAATTAGATCTACTCAACAATAAACATAACACTTATATATTCATTAGTTTAAAACTGAACATTGGTAGTAATTACAATTAATTAAGGTTTTTAGTTGAGATAAAAAAGTCAGTGATACAAACAGGATTCGAACCCATGATCTTTGGCTAGATATGCCACTTCTCTAACACTTGAGTTAACATGATTTCTATCCACTCAAAAATCAACTTCCCATTTCAACCCATCCATTGAATTCTCAGCAACAAATGAAATAACAAATGATTGAAAAACGGCAAACAGGAGGGAAAATTCGAAAAGTGGGGTTGAGATAGGAAGTTGGTGTCTGAGTTAATCGAGGTCACGATAGCTCAAGTGGTAGAGCAGCGGTGTATCTAGCCGAAGATCGTGGGTTTGAATCCCGTTTGTGACACTGACTTTTTTATCTCAACCAAAAACTTTAATTAATTGTAATATATTAATTGGTCAAACAGACCATGAAATTAATGAATTTACTGGTAGTAGTGCTATAAGTTAACTCTTTTTACACTTTAAGCCATAAAGAGGACTAAGAGTAACCTCTTTTAACACAATAACTGCATAAGTCGCAACATTGCTTGATGCCAAATGTCCTTTGGTTGTAGCGGATGGGCGGTCTGTGTCCTCCCATTTATACTTTTTAAACCCTCCATCCACTTTACTGCTGCACAATTCTATTCCAAATTTCTAGGACTGCTTCAGAAAAGACCAAATTGCCTCTAGCTCCGGTTGTTGCAATTTTTTCAGCAGGAAGTGATTTTTTTAGATTTTGTAGTTGGATTTTCTATGCAGATGTGTTTTGTTGTTTTAAATAATACCTAATGTGCCATGGGGCCCCTACATACCTCATCTTCAGGCCAAAATGAGATTTTTGGTTTTTTGTATCTTTAGGATGTAAATGAATAAAAGCATTGATCTTGATCTCTTGATTGATTTCTCACCTTTAAATATACCGATTATTAAAAAAACCATTACCAATCTCAGGGACTATTATGGTGTAAGGGACAAGTCTTTTAAATGTTTCTTCTTCTGTGCCAAGCAGTGGTCCTCCTGGCAAAAGGTTGTAGGGATTGCGGTCACATGACATAGGAGTAGGACATTGAACTCTTATAGGAAACCTAATACAATGTCTATATACATATCACTAGTTGATATTACTTGCTAGGGTCTGAACTAAAACAAGTTAGTCTTAAATTTAAAAAACAAATAAATAAAAAACATGTTCTAGCCAGAGCGGTCTGAAATGCATTGGAAAAGCAGTACTGTGATTAGAACACAAACCCAACGACAACTCAGACCCCAAGGGACTTCCAAGGCATGAGGGTGAGGGTTCACTAGGGGCTGTTGGCTTTTACCCATTTTTTATGATTATGTACAATAAAGGAAAAATAATTCTGGAAAGTAGAAATTACTTTCAACTACACACACAAATTTAATAAATGTTCGTTTTAAGGGTTGCTTTCTTCATTTATTTAGAGGTGAGAGGATACATAATTTATATCACTTAGATAAATGTAATATAAAAAATAATTTACATTATTTTTAAGTACCAGAGAATGAACTTGAAAAATCACATCTTAAATCTATTTGCACCTTGGTCTTAAAAAAATTGTCCAGATATTTTAACAAGTGGAAAATTAAACCAAACATTGGCAAATCCCAAGCTATGTTATTTTCTAAAAGGAAGTAAGATGTGTTATATTTATAAATGTTGATAATACTAAAAACACCTCGGTCCATAATATTGAGAATTAAAAATGCATGGGCTTGCTGGGATTCAAACCCAGGACCACTAGCGTGGGCAAATAGGATGCCCTAACAATTCGGCCACTGCAATCCTGTTACACTCACTAGAAGTAGCACTTACTACTACTCAATAAAAAATCCAGCAACAAATTAATCTTTATATAAGACTTATGCTAACCTATGCCTCCATATAGTCAAATATGTGCAAAACTAACTATGAAAAACTTCACATTTTCCAGAATGAATGTTTAAAAGTCATATACACACTATCATTATCATATGCCAAGCATCTTTAATTACATTTACGAGTTGACAGAAAAATTTGTAAATTCTTGTGAGAACAACTTTCATCAACATACCAATGTTATTGTAAATTATACTATGTGCTCACTTTGTTATAAAATGTTCAAATTGAAGAGGATGAATCATATCTTGTAAGATTAATTTAAATATCAAATTCTTCACCATTGTTTTACAAGCTGTTTCTCTCTATACAACATAACTATGAGGAAAAACTGTTTTTCTTTGTTCCAGTTTTTCTGATAAGAAGAGTGCTCAGTATAGGGCATAAGCAATCGTTCTCTAAATAATTAATGTTTACTGTTGGTTTTGGTCTTTTCTTATTTATTCAAAAACTTTTTAAATGAAAGTGTATTGTATTATTTTGTCTGCCCTTTTATAATTTTTAATATATTTTATTTTCAGAATAACAATAGTGAAGAAAATGAGGAATTCACACCATGGAATATCTCTGCACGTCCAGGTCAAACTAGATTTGATCATGAATTTGAATACATAAAGTGGATAGGGAAAGGTGCTTTTGGCAACGTGCTAAAGGTTGCATTTTTATCCTTTTAATTCATTGTAAATGGTGTAATTATTGAAATTTAATTTGTTTCTTCAGGTCAGAAATAAACTGGATGATGGTTATTATGCAATCAAAAAAATACAACTGAATGCTTCAAATAAGCAGTTGAATAAAAAAATACTGCGGGAAGTGAAACTTCTGTCAAGGTTAAATCATGAGAACGTTGTTAGGTATTATAATTCTTGGATTGAGCATAGTTCTTGTGAAATGCCACAAGAAAAGGATGAAGATGATGATTATGACGATGTTATTGAAGAAGAAAGTCAACACAATGATGGTGATCGCAGATATTGCGTAATTGTTTTAGATTATATCAAATTAATCCCCCCTCCCAGCTGGCTAGCAGCTAGGATTGTTGCTGGCTCCTCATGTTTTGTCTATCTCACTTTTTTATTACCTCTTTCTTTGATGTTTAACCCTTCCTCACACATTTAAAATTCCCTAAGTCAATTAAAATACACATGTTTAAATGATTGCCTAATCTAAGTTTTGAGTTGGAGGGTCTCAAGAGTACTTGATATAATGTTGAGACTCCACCCCTACAACTACGCTAAAATTATCTACATCCTATCCCTAACAAGATGATTTTCACCTTGATACCTTCCATTCATTGTGCCAATAAATTAATTCACACAGAGTAAAAATCATGCATTCACTATCCTAAGTTAACCTAATAAGTTTGATAGTTCTCTGGGTACACAATATTCCACACAGACAGTGTCCACCACTCAGGCATACAAATGCATTTAAACATGTGAATAGTCACCAATTTTTTATATTTATATTTTATATATATATTTTATATCCTCTATCACATTGCAAATATATATAAAACTAAATAATCTGGACTACTTTAGTGTGTTTGTGGGTACGTGATATTCCATCATAAACACACCCAAACATACTATCACATTTACACTAATAAATACATTCACTAAAATAAAATCTGTTATTTCAACCTAGATATGAAAGGGCAACCATAAACATTTTATCTGCTTCAGAAATTGTATTATAGCCACAACTATGCTTAAAAGCTTAGTTAAAGTCTACTGGCCGGTCACACTTTATTCTTTGTGGTTCAAATTCCTCACACTCTTTAATATGTGTTTTACAGATACTCATGTGCCGCATAAAGGGCATCTTAGTGGTCTTTCTTTGGTCAGTATATGCCCATGTACGACCTATCAACAAGCGGTCAATATGATTGTGTTTGTTTTTCTCCATTTCCTTCATGGCTCACGATTTGACTGACAGTATTATTTCATAGATTACCATACAATTTGTTGGTTATGTTAGTCCATTGGTTCTCTCATTCTTGCAGCATGGTTTCTAAGATACTTTTTCATATCCATTGGAATCACTGGTGTTTACAGGACATGTGGTGTCCTTACTGCTAGTTTTGCTGCTTGGTCAGCTTTTTCATTTCCACCTATGCAACATGTCCCATGATACAATATAGAATTATATCTTTGCTTAGTTTTTTAAATTTCTGGGGGCTGTGCTTCAGCTGGGTGACCGGCTGACAGCTCCCTGGACTCTTCTGGCCATATTCGTCCACGACGACCTGGCGAGCTTGCCCAGGTTGTGTACACTGCCACACTTCTGTAAGACTATGTTCCTTTAACGTAGAGTTCACTGGTTTTGGCAGTCTTTACAGATGGGTCCAAGACTGGCAATGGTGTGGCCTGTGATATGTATAGCAAAGGAGTGGCCACCTTCTGGTCGCAGTCCCCCATTGCAGCGTATGCACGGTAGAACTGTATGCAATATGGCACTCTCTCAAGGCGGTGCGGACCGAGGAAGGATCTGGCTTCCTCTTATACATCGACTCTCTGACCGCTGTTTGGGCCCTGAGAGACGGGTTCTCTGTGGACTCTCGTTGTGCTGTTGATGGAAAAATTCGCCGAGTTGAAGCGCCTCCCCAGACACCTCGGGCTAGAGGGTAATGAACATGCGGAGGAGGTGGCAAAGGCCGGGATGTTCCACCCTCCAGACCAGGCCCTCTGAAACCAAGCTAGTAGTAAAGAGCATGATAAAAAAAAGATGGCAGCGTCAGTGGGCCGGGTCATTGGAGAGGCTTTTGTACGTCAAGAGCATGACTTGTAGATGGCCCTTCGAGAACTTGAGCCAGAAACAAGGAATCGTCCTTATGCGATTAAAAATAGGCCATATGCGGTTGACACACGGGCACCTACTCTTGGGCCAAAGCCCGTGCAGGTGTCCCTTATGCAGAGAAAGGTTTGCTCAATGTATTCCACATACTGGAAACATGTCATGGTTTGGGTCCAATCTGAAAATGGTACTCGAGCACTGCAGCAGGTTTTTGCATCCCCCTGTTCTGCTTTTTAGGGGAAATTGGATTTTTTAATTGTATATGTGTTGTGTGTCTATTTGTTTTGTCTAAGTGCATGTATTTATTAGCGTGAATGGCAAGGAGTGAGGGTGAAATATAACGTCATGGTCGATGGTGGAATATTTATAAAAGTACTCCATCAACCCCAATTTAGATTAGTTTGAGTATAGGTTGGTGGAGGAATATCAAGTACTCCACTGACCAAACAGAATGAGTGTACCATATGGATGTATTTATGTATATGAATGTATTTGTATGAATGTATTTATTTATATGAATGTAGTGTTTGAAAGGGTTAAATAGAATATAGATTTAGTTGGGGGCTGAAATGATCTAGATGCAGGAAGCCCCAGTAAAAAAAAAAATCAAGTAAGCATTTATTTAATTGTTCCCATATTATTTAGGATTTAAAAGTAACTATTGACATCTTTCCACGTATACAAGATGTTTCACAAGAATGGAGTATCAAAGAAGATGAGACCAGCAGTGAGAGTTCTGAGAGCAACTGGATTGATTTCAGGTATTATTGAGCTATAAAGACAAATATATCTATTCTATCACTTCATATACAGTGTTTCGATAAATTCAACTGATGATGATATAGTTTTATTTTTTAATTAGACAAATATTTATAAAATTTCACTTATTTATTGTATACATGTGTGGTTAAACATATGTAAATTTAAAGATTTTTTATGCATAAATTGACTAAAAATGCTGATTATAAGTGAAGTTTTATAATAGAATGTTGCATAATTTTTTTGTTTTCTTTAATGAAAATAAAGTAAATACTTAAAATAGTATGCTATTGATTGAAAAAATAAAAATTCATCTTGTTTCATTTTTTTCTTCCAACAATTGTTTTTGTTTTTACAATTAATTACCGTTTTTAGATGAGATGAAAAAAAGCTAATGGCACTAATGGAGAGGGATTCGAACCCATGACCTTCGGCTAGATATGCCGCTGTTCTACCACCTGAGTTTTTTTCATCTCAACTAAAAACCGTAATTAATTGTCGTATATTAATTGGTCGAGCAGACCACTAAAATAGTGAAATAGTTTTTGTTTTGTTTCATAATTTTTTCTTGTTTGAAAACTTTTTTTAATATTTCAGATCAACGTCTCATTCAAAGCCAGAAACCTGTGAATCAGAATCAGTTGATGGATCCGATTCTTTAGCTTTGAAGCCAATGTTCTTTTATTTGTACATTCAAATGGAATTGTGCGAAAGGAGTACATTAAGGTGAAATGGCTATTTTATTCCTGTTCTAGTAATATATGTATAATGGATTTACTGAATTTTTGAATTATTCAATTAAATCAGCTCTTCAAAACTTGATTAAACGAGGAATTTTCAATGGTAACAATTGGATTATGTTTGATTTAAATTGTTTAATTGGATGGTGTTACTGATCAATGCATTAGATTTTTTCTTTTGTAGAGAAGGTCTTTGAAAAAATGTTTTATATAACAAACAGATTTAACATGTCAAATGTCGAACCTTTGGGGGTTTAAAAATTGTTCTTTTTATAAATGGCCTTAAAATTAACTATAAAACATGTTAAAAATATATTTCTATATTATATCTATCATCTAAATTAGCATTTCTGTTTAAGTTGGACACATCACCTCAGATACTGTCCAAGTTATGTAACCTGCACAGCACCCAGTTTTTAATTTTCATAATTAAACTCATAAGGCACCACTTTTAAAATAGTCACTTGATTGCTAACCTTAGAATTTTAATAAATGAATAGTATAACTTTACTTTTTTTTAAACTTCAGAATTGCAATTGACAATGGTTTGTACAAAGAGGAAGAAAGAGTGTGGCGTTTGCTACGAGAAATAGTTGAAGGGTTATGCCACATACATCAACAAGGAATAATCCATAGGGATTTAAAACCTGTAAACATATTCATAGGGCACGAAGATCACGTGAAAATCGGTGACTTTGGTTTGGCTACATCCAGCATATTTCAGAAGTAAGCAATTTATTTTATTGCTATTTTTTGCATAAGATTATAAAAACAATAGTTTAATTAAGGCCTCCATAGAGTCCATAGTGTTGGTAGGTACCAGATTGTGAAAGGACCATTTAAAATAATGATTATTAAGTAAGCTCATTATTAAAATTATTTTTATATACAATATTTTACAATATAAGAATAATTTATTATTCTATAACAATACAATATAACGATTGATTATTTATTCTTCTTTATGATTTATAACAGTAATCATATAATGATGCTTTGTGAGGAGTTGGAAAGGAATCAGGCTGGTGCAGGTAGAATTAACAGTTCAAAAGCACAATTTTGTTAACGTAGTGTATTATATAAATTAATTGATTTTCTTGTGTGCAGTCTTGAACCACGGCAGTTGGCACAGATTACATTTTGTGTTCATTAAGCAGTTGATATGAAGGGTTGATGCAAAAATATATTTTAAACCCGTTAAAAGTGCTTAAATCAATATGATTAATATTTGTGATAGCAGATAGATAGATGCTAAAAGGAAGACATCACCGATACACTATTTTTACTGTTAACTCACAAAAACATAAAAAAGAGATATGACTAAACAAAAAATCATATAATCCCATACCAAAATGGGGAGAGACCAAAACGATAAAACGAGCTACAGGCCCTGCACACCTCAAGAAGAACCTTGAAAAATTGATTGAATGTTCATTTGGTATGTAATTTTTACAATAAAGGGTAATTCATTATAATTGTACAACATTATTTTTGCATCAACCCAATATGTTGTGTTTATAGTCATGTTTTTATTTGTTTGGTTGTACAAAAGCTACTGTAATTTAGACTTAAAATAACATCTATTACCCGGAAACCATGTGCATAATAAAAAATATAATATATATAAATAAAAAGAGTATTTTGTTAACAGGGGAAAATTGTTTTTGTGTGTGTGTGTGTGTGTGTGTGTGTGTGTGTGTGTGTGTGTGTGT
>CM077101.1:292189-313943 GCA_039619505.1 Cimex hemipterus | reverse complement strand
GTGTGTGTGTGTGTGTGTGTGTGTGTGTGTGTGTGTGTGTGTGTGTGCCAGGATGCCTCTAGTAAAAATAGAAACATTTTTATCTTGGAAAAAATTGCTAAAGGGTGTGAAGAGTCTTGCATTTACTTTCCTGATTTGTTTATCGTGCTTTATTTCTTCTAAAATTCTTGTTTCCTACAGCTAAAAAGTCTGAAAATGTTTGGCCCACCAAAATCTGCAAGGTGTTCGTTCAGGACTAGTGAAGTGATATTGCATTCAACTTTGCACACTCCAGGCCCAGTAATGAGTTATCTTGTTCGGGCCTGCTCACTCCATAGGCCCAGTGATGAATTATCTTGTCCTTGATTTTTAGAAACCCCAAACTTGACAATCCTGTCATTTAATAGGCTAAGGTTGTATCCAATGTGTAGCAGCACCTCGGTAGTGAATGGTGGTGATCTCTCATTCCCACACCCTTCCTTTCCATCTTATCATCACGAACCACTCTCCCCCGATCTGTTCTCAATCTGGCCTCTCTCTCAAACTTTTGTGAAATTGTGAAACATTTCTTTTTTCTTGTAAACCATTCAGCCACAATTGTGAACCACAATTCAATTGGGAATGTCTACATCACATTCTTCCTAACCTCTCTACTCTTCCCTACCATTTACCTTATTGTCTTTCTGATTTTTTACCTCTTGTCTGTCAAGTGGCCCCAGTTTAAGTTTTACATGGTTTACTTACACATTAATTTTTGGATTATATTTTTTTGTTGCTGTCCTTATTTATGGGCATATAATTTTTAACTCTGTACTCGTGTATATGTAGTACATTTGTGTTGCAGAGTCGAACTAAATAAATCAGTACTTAGTATTATTGTTTTTTATACATTATGTTTTAAAATACATAAGGAAGACTTTTGATCTATATAAATTTTTAATTAAATAAAACTTTTTTTCTTCCTTAAGTAAACCCTGAAATGTTTCAACTTAAAAGGAACGCTTTGCAATTCAATGCAAAATAAATTGGGGGGGGGGGGGGTCAGAGCGGCCAAGGCTATAATAGGCAGGGAAACATATTTTAGCATCCGAAAATTGGTCCGAAAAAGATTAAAAGCTTCAGTTTGAAATTGCAGGCTTCATTATTGGAATAGAGGGCTCAATTATAAATTATTTAATTTGGTTTGTATCAAATAAAAATATATTTACAATTGATTAAGAATAACTTGATAAAAAATTATAAAAGTTGGTAACAACATATTTATTGTTCAACACATATTTGCACTTCTAATGGTTTGTTAAGGCAAAATCAAAATAATACAAAAACCTATTGTGGTGAAACTGAAGAATGAATACTAGTTTTTTTAATACTATTGCAGATCAGGTATTTCAAGAGAAAATGTTCTACCGACTGTACAAATGGACAAATACAAAGGTGGTTCCGCGAGTAATCTTTCATTTTCACAACAAACCAAAGATGTCTCACACACTGGGCAAGTTGGAACGACTTTTTATGTTGCACCAGAATTAAATAGTCCAATTACTCGCACAAATTACAATCAGGTAATTTATTCAAGATATCGGAAATAAAATAAAGTTTATTTATGATGACAATACATATTGGAGAAGGCAATGTGATTAATTTTTCTCTTAATTAAGTGACTCGATTTCTTCCAAATTTAATTTAGTTTAAATAAACAAAACCAATCCAGGTAGATGGGTACTTCACTCTCCCATCTTTTATGCAATATGCAATATAACAGATTGAAAATGTATTTTCACATTAGATGTTTCATATTTACAATGGAAATATCAACCAGAGCAAAACTGAAGATGAATACTTTCTAAAAAGATAGTTCCTACTTACAGTAAGTTGTTTTGCAATGATCTGGATTTCGAGCCTTTTAGCTCATTGTCAGGTTGAAGGACTTCTACAACCACGTCTCTCGACATGCATTGCCAAAGTGAAACTGCTGATACCTCCGCCAACGCGACATTCCAATCAACAGCTAATTTGACGCTCAATTTGAACGTGCGAAACACGGGAATTATAGCACAAATAAATATTAGAATAAAAAATAATAACAATTTAAATAATTGGTTTTATTATTTGGATGTTTGTTATTATTTATGTTCATATTTAAAATGGAAGGTAAATCAAAATCTGTTATATTATTAATCACCATGTTCAATTTTACATTTTTTCATTTCAAATTTCTCAAACCAATCTAGTCCTTTCCCTTTGTTGAAACACTTGTATTTAGATTTGAATTGAAATTGTTTTGTTTCTTTTAGATGGTCCTGAAATTCTGAAAATTTGCTCAATTTAGGCAAATGTTCTTTTACTCTTGTTTTTATTTATCTACCACTTTGTCTTATATATTTAATATCACAATCATTACAATTGAGTTGGTACACCCTACTTTTAGACGTATATAGCTAGCTGACGATGAGCTAAAAGGCTCAAAATCCGGATCGTTGCAAAACATCTTACTGTAAGTAGGAACTATCTTTTTAGAAAGTATTCATCTTCAGTTTTGCTCTGTTTGATATTTCCATTGTAAATATGAAACATCTAATGTGAAAATACATTTTCAATCTGTTATATTGCATTATGCGAGATGATGGCCAAGAGTGCATTATCCTTTTAAGTAATGAACTTTTTAGTTTTAATTTTTATCATGTTAAAAAAAAATTCTAATTTGTAATGTGCATTGATTTTTTCCATGTAAACATTAATAATTAAATATGTTTAAATAATTTTGGTTTAAATTAATTTAGAGTAGGATCAAGTAAAACAAAAACTTTCGATAATAATAATAATTATTATAATAAATATGTCATTAATACAAAATGTAAATACAGAATATAAATGGTGTATGACAGACATGTTCATGAACCTTAGGCCATCTGAAGATTTCTAATACTATACCAAAACAAACAAAAAATATATTTATATATTTTATTTTTTAGAAAGTTGATATTTTCAGCCTGGGAATTATCTTTTTTGAAATGTGCCATGCACCATTTAATACCTCCATGGAGCGTTACAAGATTTTAACCGATCTGCGTCAACCTAGCATCATATTTCCAGAAGAATTTTCATTTGACTCCAATTCTGATCAGTACAAGTTGATCAGGTATTTGATAATTAATTTTGAAATCAAGTAATGTGAGAATGAGTTTGAATGTGTGGGTAGCACAAGAACATCAAAGGTAGAATATTATTAATTCCCATCAACCCTTAGTTAACTAGCTAGCTAGTATGGCTACAGTTGTTACCTGCATGAAAGGTGATCGAGGAATATTCAGTAATTGAGTGGATACATGTGCATGTTTGTGCAAAATTGAGCTTATATAACTAAGAAAACAATAAGTGGTTAATGCTGGGGTGTCCCAACCTCCACTATCCAGCTCTCTGACCTAGAAATGCAATACAAAACGATTTAAAGGAAAGAGGCACCATCAGTGGGCTGGACCAGTAAAGAACCTTTGATCAATAGAAGTGGTATCCCTCGAAGGATTTGCCTTGTAGAATTAAGGACAGGCCATGCAAGTTTAAGGACAAATATTTACTTTTGGAGAAAGCTTGAATATGTATCTGGCATGTTGTGAAAGGGTGTTCAATCTGTCCCACATAATTGAAGGGTGCAACTCATTAGCTCCCATAGAGAGAGCGTGTAAAATGCCACCAAATATGCGAATTGTTTATGAGCATGACACCTACTACCTGGGTTCCTTTTTTCCTGATTTTTATAGGGAACAGGCCTGTTTTCTATATACAGGGTGAATTGCTACTCATGCTACAAACTTCTCCATTAGATTCTTCACCCTAAAATGAACAAAAAAGTTCATATTGTCCATGGTCCGATTCTCAACCATTTCAGAGTAATTTCGCTTTTTATCGATTTTGAAAGATATCACGTCCTGGGGTCGGAAAATCGTGATATCTTTTAATCTAAACATTTCTCTGAAAATCTAATAGCACCGTTGAAATTCCAGGTTAATTTTTCAATAAGAAGATGACGGTGGCAAAATGTTTGGGCCAATTTTTTGTGTTTTATTTCAGCCAGAACTACAAAAAGAGTGGAAAATTGTGTAAATCGGAAAGTGTATAAAGTAATCCAGAGTTTCTAATTTTAGTCTCAGAAGGCAGCAAATTTGAGGAAAACTACCTGATTTAATAACGCTTCCAACGCACTCGTCATTTTCTTATTTAGTGGTTGTGAGACCAAGATGTTGATGACAAAAAGAGAAAAAAATGGTGGTTCAAGGATTGCTAATGTTTGAGAGTTGAACTTTTTGGGCCAGTTAATCTTGCCGGAAAATCTAAGTAGGGACCGATGAGGACATTTCCAATAACTCCCGCCCAAACATTGATTGAAAAACGTCTTTGGGAATGTTGCTGACGACTTGCATGTGGGTTTTGATGGGAGTATTGGTGCAGATTATGGGTGTTAAATACTCCGTCTCGGGTGAAATTTGATTCATCTGACCACAAAATTCGATGAAAGAAGTGATGTTCCTCAGTGTCAGATTGTACAAGTCAGCAACAAAATTCCTTCCTACGATAATTGTCACCAGTATGCAATACTTGAATCTTTTGAACGTGGTAGGGATATAGTTTTTCCTTTTTCAAAATTTCACACACCTTGAACTGGGAGATCCCGAATGCTCTCGCGAGGTCTCGTGTGCTGATATCTGTTGAGCCATTACCCGATCGATCACCGTTTGTTCCAAACCAACATCAGTTTGCTGATTACCTAATTCGCGTAAATTTGTGGGGAATCTACCTGTTCTACGGAGACATTCGTGGAGCCTAATGAAAACACCGATACTAGGTAAACGTCGGTGAGGATACCTAACTCCATATTCTTGACGCGCTGCTCTCGCGCTACAACCGCAGAAACCATAAACAAGATGCATATCTGCATACTCTTCATACGAAAATGTAGACATTATCACAAATTTTGTTAACTGCACGAGTACACTTTAGACAATGAACAAAATTCAAATCTTTTCATTCGTTGTGAGTAAACACCATTATCTTATTAGGTATTAATCCTAATTCCAATTGTGTAAATAAAAGACTTATTGGGTCTTTCTTCCTTGACCTTCTAGCTGTTTGTAAACTTCTTAAGCATTACATACTAAATGGGCATTAAATTAAATTAAAAAATTTCAATGGAATTATGATTTTGAGAGAAAAACAAAGTGAAAAAACTTTTTGTGGTTTTTACAGTTTTTCTCTTTTTGTCATCGACATCTTGGTCTCAAAACCACCAAATAAAAAAATGACGAGTGCGTTAGAAGCGTTATTAAATCAGGTAGTTTTCCTCAAATTTGCTGCCTTCTGAGACTAAAATTAGAAACTCTGGATTACTTTATGCACTTTCCGATTTACACAATTTTCCACTTATTTTGTAGTTCTGGCTGAAATAAAACACCAAAAATTAGCCCAAACGTTTTGCCACCTTCATCTTCTTATTGAAAAATTAACGGGGATTTCAACGGTGCTTATAGATTTTAAGGGAAATGTTTAGATTAAAAGATATCACGATTTTCCGACGCCAGGACGTGATATCTTTCAAAATCGATAAAAAGCGAAATTACTCTGAAATGGTTGAGAATCGGACCATGGTCAATATGAACTTTTTTGTTCATTTTAGGGTGAAGAATCTACTGGAGAAGTTTGTAGCACGAGTAGCAAGTCACCCCGTATAGTACTTAATAGATAGTCTTGCATCTTGTTCCTTGTGTAGATTGAGACTGAATGCATTTATTTACGTGAATGTGTAGTGTGAGAGGGCAGATGGTAGAATGTATATAATTTTTCTTGTTGAAAGGTGGATGTTAAGTCATGATGTAAAAGAGAGACCTAACTCACAAGAGCTTTTACAAAGTGACTTCATTCCTCCTCCAAAACTAGAAGAAGCAGAGGTAAAAGAAATGGTTAGGCGAACTTTATCGAACCCACAAAGCAAAGATTATAAATATCTTGTTGCCTCATGTTTCCATCAGGTAGTTTTGTTATTTAATATTCCTTGTGCTGATTAGTAAATTGCATTTACTTTTAGGTAATGCAACCTGCTCTGGATGCTACTTTTAATATGTTAAGTTGGCGTTCTGGTAACTTCACATACTGTTTGGAATTTACTTGCCAAAAGATTAAAGGGGTTTTTCAGCAGCATGGAGCAATATCATTTTTACCTCCTCTTCTTACTCCGGCTAATAATCCAGTGCCAGAATCAGCAGTATGTTTAATGACCAGACTGGGAGGACTGGTTTGTGCGACATATGATTTGCGTACACCATTTTCAAGGTGAGACAAAAAATGTTAGCCTTCCAAACTGTTAGTTGATAAACCTATTGGCATTAAGGATGGTTCCAAAAGTAAATTTTCATGTAAAATCTGGTGGTGCTATTAGAATTTTAAAAACCTGATGTAAATATTTTATTCAGTCTTGTATCAACCTTTGTGCAGTGAACTTCACCTTGTTATCTCTCTAAAGGATTAACTTGACTATTCCTCTCTACTTTATCTCAGGGAGTATTTAGTTGTTTCTAGTGTTTCTCGTTTCAATTTCCTCCTACCATTCTTCTATATACATTTTCCTAGCTCTTTGTTATTTTATTTCTTTTTTTCTTTTTTCTCATTTTAAGCACAACTGTAGTGCGGTTGTGGAACATGAATGAGATGAACTCTTCTCTTGAGGCGAAGCCACCTGACCCACCAAACAACCTAAAAATAACAGGAAAATGGTGCAGAAAATTCTTAGTGTCCCTAGAATCTGAAAAGGACATTTCTTTCAATGATTTTAGCCCATTTAAAGTATGCAGGTTTATAAAAAGTTATGCTCCGATTTCTTAAACATTCAAAACATCAAAACCTACAAAAATATAAACGTGAATTTCACCCTCCAGTGCTCACTAAACTTTTCAAAGGGTGTTGTGTTCATTCCTGAATTGTTATATTGCTCTGAAACAGAAATACTGTCTGAACTCGAACCTCAAGGCGTCAGTAAGGTTGAGAGAATGAAGAAAAACATAAATGGAAAACCAGTTCCCACCCCAACTTTATTCCTTACTTTCCAAAAACCTGACACCTGAAAAAATAATTCTCAACTTCCTTCAGATCAGAAGGCGCCACTTTACACCTAACCCGATGTTGTGTTTCTCATGTTTTAGGTACCGCCATCTAAGTAAATATTGCAAAACCAAAAATTGTGGGAATACTAATCATAAAACCTTTGAATGCTCAAACTCATCCCATTGTGTAGATTGTTCAGGACCTCATCCAGCTTTTAACCGCCAATACCCCATATTTGTTGCTGAAAAGAAAATTGAAAATTGTTGATGCCTGCCAGCGAGCTACCACTAAAATTCAGACGCCAAATAGCTGATCTGTCCCTTTTTGCTAAAATCCTAGCTATCCCCCCATCACCCCCTCCATTACTTCTTCCCTAATAAACGTCCTCTCCCCGAATTTCCTAGCTGGATTCCACGTTTTTCCTTTCCGCTTAGAATATACACCTAACTTACAGACCTCAATATTGTAATTCCATGTGTCCAAAATCTACAAATGTCCCCTTTACCACCCTGGACCCTTCCTGCACCCTCCCTCTGCCTCGCCCTTTTCCTCCTTCCATAATGAAAATACCCCTCCTTATATGTATCAGAAAGAGTTCCTTAGGTTCAGATCCATGCACCCGTCGGCTGATTTTGTTTACACTGATGGATGGATCCAAATCTAACGATGGAGTGGGATCCACTGTCGTGTGTGGTTCTCAAGCTCATCTTATTAAACTGAATCACATTTTCTCTAATTTCACTGCTGAACTGCTTGCCATATCTAAGGCGATAAATGTCATCTCTGCAACACATGACCATCTTATAATCTGCTCCGACTCCATCTCAGCCCTCACTAGGCTAAAAACCACTTTTTCTCTTAATCCTGACACAGGATGTGTTATATAAACTGAAGCAAAACTATGACCACAATATAAGAGTATCATTTAAATGGATTCCTGGTCATGCAGGCTTGCCTGGCAATGAAAGGGCTGATGAAATGGCAAGGAAGGCTGCTCTAACTGGCACTCCTTGAGGTGAGGTCCCTCACAGTGACCTTTATGGCCACTTGCGGCAACTTGCCTGGGAAGCCTGGCGGCAGGAATGGAGTGCATGTACTGGAAACAAGCTTCTCAATATAAAAAAAGATGTAAAACAATGGAAATCCTCCTCCAGGCCCTCCCGAAAACAAGAGACACTGCTAACCTGTCTACGAATAGGTCATTCCCGGCCCACCCATAGTTACCTTCTTGGGGGGGGGGGAGAAAAAAAAAAAAAAAACCAAACCTACATGCTCAGCTTGTAAATCTCCCATTTCTATAATTCACATTTTAATAGAGTGCCCCTTATATTCCTCTGCTAGATCCCTCTACCAAATCTACAACAATATACATAGTTTACTGAATGATAATTCAACTTACATAGATAACATTTTCAACTTTCCCGCTAAAACAAAACTAACAAATAAAATTTAGTTAAACGATTGCTCCCATTGTGCGCTCTGCAAGTCAGTGGCTGTGGCGAGGCTCGTGGTCGGGGTCGGGTCGTTGGGGGTCCTCGGTTGCGGACCGGTCCGGGGCTGGGTTGGGGGGGCCACTCAGGACTCTGGGATCCAGATATCCATGGAGAGCTTGAGGTGGTGTCGATGGTGACTGGACACCAACCCCTCCTCAAATAAGCTGTACACGACAGAGTACAAATTTAAAAATCGCGAGAGATCCTGTTGGCCCCACTGTCTGGCGGTGTGTCTCGGTGGTGCCGCTGGCGCACAGTCTCAAGGCCTAAATGACCATTAGGGTTGCTGCCTTTAAATATAAAAAATAAAAAATAAATATTTTAGTATTTTATTCTCTTTTTTTACCAGTTATATGAGAAATAAAATTATTGAGTTCTGAATAAATACTTTGACAATTTTCGAGGAAGATGTTTTCTCACACATTTTGAGTCCTTTCTATTCTTAAAAAAATAATCAAAAATTCATTGATTTGTTTTGAAGATCTTGGAGGTTTCCTTCAGATTTCCACAATTCCAATTTATCATGTCAATAAGTTGGCACATTAAACTGGCCTGCTAACTTTTTTTAAATGTATGCCCTATTTTTTCTCAAACATTTTGAAAGCCCTTTTCTATCCAAAAAAACGATGCATTTTGTTAAAGCCTAACTTTTTTGGTGAGACTTTATCATTGTTTGGATTGAAAGGACGTCAAATGTGTTGAAAAATTGCATTTGAAAAAAGTTACCATACCAGCTTAATGTGCCACATTATTAAAATTCCTATATCACCAGCAGATTCTGCCGGCAAAATTATTTTTGCAACCACAATTAGTTTCCCAATAAAATAGGCAACAAGGCCATGTCTTTTATAAAAACCAAAATGGTATATGATTTCTACTGGAAGCTGTACATTATTTATTTTTGATTCACCATTCTTTTTTTTCGTATGCACTTTCTTTTTTTGTCTTTGTGTGGTTCACGAATGCAGATATCATTTTATACATACCGTACTATATGATTATGCAATTTAATACTTTACAATTACAGATATTTAATACAAAATCCTCATGTCACTCACCTGAAGAGATATGCCATTGATAAAGTTTTTAGAGAAAAACCTGCAGGAATTCATCCAAAAGAAGCTTATGAATGTTCATTTGATATTGTGACTCCAACACCTGGTTTGTATTTTTTGTAATATAATTTATGTTATTCATTTTTATTCATAAAAAATTTAACTTCTCATTAAAATGCTTTCAAATAAGCCTTATATATGTTGTTGGTCAAATTTATCAACCTTGTCTAGTTAATTTAGTTTTTTGCTTGCCATACACAAAAGCTGCTAAATTTTATTCATCATTCTTCATTACTCATTTTATTTCATCTATAAATAAAACAATGGAATATTCATAAGGAAGCATATCTGTAAATAACAAAATAATCACTTTTGTTGGCCCTCGACCTGATTTCGCTTTTTTTTTTTAAAGTAATAAATTAAAATAAATAACTTTATGCCCTTGCACTGAAAATTTTGTTTGCATGACTTCCAAGGTCATAAATATGTACTTTATAGTATGGTAATTTAATAGTGCAAATATATAAGTAAACAGACAATTAGTTTCAATTTTTTCAATTATATTAGTAGCTCTTTTTCACTTGTCATTAATTTTTATATAATTTCAGGCAACCTTATGCCAGAACTTGAAATACTTTCTGTGATTTGGGAGATCCTATCTGAATTCCCTAGTTTATCGCAACATAATTGTGTGTTGTACTTAAACCATTCATTGCTCATATCAACAATGCTAAGCCATAGCAGTTTGGACGAACATAAAGATAGAGATAAATGCGAACAAATTTTTAAGGCCAAGGTATATATTACATAAAAACTGGAAAAAAGTATTTTTATATTTTGAATCATTTTTAATAATTTGTGTATCCAGTAGCACCTTTTATATAACCTTAATCAATCTTTAATATAATTAAATAAGAACAAACTCATTATTTATAAGATTAATTTGTTTATAGTTTAGTACAGTTTAAAAGCACATCCTAACTTCTCAAAGCTAGAAACTCAAAATAACTTTTGAATTACAAATACATAATTTAAACAACTGTTTCTGGAATTTACCATTTCATTGTGGCTCACTGTGAATAAACCAAACCAAAATTTTTAACTTTAATTTTCCACCTTGTCTAACTATTTATTACGTATGTATTATGTGCATGACATTAACACTCACACTGTAAAAAAGAACATGGACAGTCCAATAGTATTTTAAACTGAAGAATTACAGTATATATAAATAATATTTATTTAGCTATTTAGCATAATATATGTACATGTATATAGGGGTGACTTACAAATAAAAAAATTCATGGTACAATTTTATGTACATTAATTAATGTTTACGAAAAGTATTGGTTGAGATAAAAAACGAAAAACTTCCCATAATTTGTTGTCAAGAATCGAACAGATTAGACAGCATTTGTAAAATGGCAAAAAGGAGGGAAAAATCGGAAGATGGGTTTGGGAAGTTTGTATTTGAGTAGATCGAATCACGATAACTCAAGTGTTAGAGCCGCTTTAGCCAAAGATCATGGGTTCAAAGACTGTTCATGACACTGACTTTTTTTATCGCAACCAATACTTACCATAAAGATTAATTAGGAAAGGAGATGAAAAGAAGTTATTCGGACCTCGAACTCTAATGAATTTATGTAAATTATATGCTTTCACATTTTATAAACTTTTATTAATATTATTTTATTTTACATTATTACCTAATTACTATGTTTTGAATCCCCAACACATGCATGGTTTGGTCACCACTAATGTTTACTGCATACGAATTGCTTGCATTTATCATATCAGATAAAATATTTACTATCATTACCAGAGCAAAAACAATAGTTATGGTCAACAACAACGTTTTGTTTTTCTTCCTGCTTAGAAACCCTGGCAAATATAAAAATAGAGTTGATCACCCATTTTGTTCACTTCTGCTTGTTCAAATGAGAGTTTTGAAGTAAACAGAGAATCCAGGGCAGTAGACAAAGAGTAAGGGGTTGAACTAGGAGGGCTAAAACTTTTTCCTACTAGAGTGGGTAAAGTTCTTACATCAACAATTTATAATTGGAGGAAAAAAAATTATACTGTAAAAAAATATTGCCAGGGACCCCGATTTGCGGGTCTAAATAGACACAGGCATCATTTTATCTCTAAAATGAGCAATAGTTGAGTTGAAATTTTTCAAAGAAAGTTACATTGCATTTTCAGGAAAGACCTAATAGAAGAATTAGGAGGGTAGATTAAAAAATAAAAAATAAATAAACAAGTAAAAAATATCCCATGACCGTGGTGCAAGTGTTAATGGTAGGGATTACATGCATTTAAAAAGGATGAAAATGATTGGAAAAAATATATTTAGAAAAAGTTATTAATTTTAAAATAATAATTTAAATTAAACAGGTTTTAAAAAATGTTTTATTTTTTTGCCATTTTTGTTAGATTTGCTTAATTGTGGGTTTTATTTTATTAATTACATTTTATCTTTATGTCACTTTCAGGCATTAGCACACAATAAATCTGACTTTGAGACTCAAATCAGGTCATTACCTATTTCGGGATCTTCAGTTGGTACTTTGCTAAACTGGATGGCTATTGAAGGCAACTTGAATAAAGTGGAAGCTGAATTAGAATTGTTGACAGATAAAGAGTCTATTATAAAATGCAAACCAGCTTTACAACAGCTTGATCAGGTCGTTCAAAGTTGCCAAATTTTAGAATTTTCTGTGAGTAATATTACTTAATTATTTGTAATTTCAAAGTATATGTGTATATAGGATGTATTAACTTCTAAAGTCCACCCATTTAATTAGAAAAAATTGTTATTAGCAAAAAAATCAAATTATACAAACCCCAAGATTTTTGCTAGAAATCATGTGGTGGTAACAAATTTAACATAACTTCCTCATCTAGCTGGGAAATGTCACTAACTTTGTTGTTGCTATTTATTAAAGCAATGACCTGACTTTTCATTCCATTAACATTATTCTATCACCTGTTTGATAAAGATACAAGTTAGGTAAATTATTATGAAGTCTTATATTATTTGAATAGTATTACCATTATTTTTCAAAATAATAAATTATGCAATTATAATATGCAAAGCTAATTTTAAACATTTTGTTTTTAGTGTCCAATTATAATAAAGTTAGGTTTGGTTACAAATGCGCAGAATTATTCTGGTCTTTTGTTCCAATTAGTTTGCGACCAGAGGAGTAGGACCAAACGATTTGATAACAACGTTATAATTACTGGTGGACGCTATGATAGACTTCTTGCAGATCTAAGGTGATCATACTATTGATGGAGTATATTTTGTGTAATTTAATTAGTTTACATGTTACTGTCACGAAATTACTCAAATTATTATTTTAAAAGATTTTATAAAATAATGAGCTCATTTTTTGGCCAATTTACGAATACAAAAGTGTTAGAATGGTTTATCATTCATTGTAATGTCCTTTACAAAAGAAAGGGATAAAATAAGTTTTATAAATGTATAAAATTTGTATTGTGAATAACAATTTTTTCCAGACAAATTTCGCCTTTTGTTGAGAAAAAATCAAATCAATCCGTTTGTGGTTTTACTTTGTATCTTGATAAGCTTGTCACATTGCTAAATGGACAAGAGAAAATCACAATAATCGATGTCTTGATATGCACTCTTGGCACCATCCAAATGACAATGGACCGAATAAAGCTTATAAAAGAATTATGGCGCTCAGGGATCCGAACTTTATTTGTAAATACTCTTGAGGTGAGAAATGAAATGCAAGATTCAAATGAGAAATAATCGTGTTCAATTAATTTATTATTTAAACAGTAGTCAGTTGAGATGAAGAATTGGTGTCTCGGAGGCTGAAGTCATGATAGCTCAAGTGGTATAGCACCAGGGTATGAAGCCAGAGGTCATGGGTTCAAATCCCACTTTTGACACTAGTGTTTCTTCTCAACTTTCTTTGCATAAAAATTGAATGAAAAACAAATTAAATTGTTATCTGCCGAGCTTTCGATCTATTTTACCGTCATCAGGACAAAACAATCTTAAAGATGTCTTCAAATTGGTGTAATTAAGTTTTTTTTATTAAATGGTTTCAAATTTCTTTGAAGATAGACTCAGTCCCAACATTACCAAGGACTGTAACTATATTAGTTTTTTCTTCCGGACCATACTGGGATATAAAGTATTCGTCAGTAAAAAAGTGGTCTTACACATCAAACTTTTCTCCTTGTAATGCTTTTGTCTCTCTATGTATGCTAAGGGAAGATTTTTTTTTTAATGAAGGGCAGAATTTTTCTCAGGAGTAAAGTATTGTTCAAGAATGGCTCACTTAGATTCATAACCTTTTCTTAGCTATAATAAAGAATACAAAACTAAGATAATAAAATAATTTAGGCCACAAAACATCCCTTCTAAATTCACAAACTGTGTGACAAGAAATAAATGCTTTTCGTATGTCAAGAGGCTGTTCCAGCTAATGTTCTTAATGCAGTACTAGAGTTACAATGAAAATTTGACCTTTTTTGGTCAAAAATCCTGTTCATATAAAAGGGTCGTAATAAAATTAGTTCCATTAAATATTTTTTCATCTCAACCAAGACCTTAGATATAAAAAAAAATTAATCACAATAATTAATAGGGTCAATTGACAGCTAAACATTCATGGATTAAAATAAAATTAGTACTATGACTAATACTCATATATAGTCATATTTTCAAGAAAAAATAAAATTTATTAAAAATTTGCTCTTGGCTGCCACTTCGAAGTAATAACCCAGCAAAAATTGTTTCATTTATGTATTAAGTGATAGACTTGGCTTGTTATTATTAAACTGGTGAACAATTTAAATAGAGATAATGTTAATTTTCATTTTATTTCAGACATTGGATGAAATACATGACTTTTGTCAAGATCAACATATTCCTGTTATTGTACTTCTAAAAGAAGCAGAACCAACATTCGCAAGGGTTCGGACTGTTGTTAAAGACAAAACCATGGCACTGACAAAAGATAAGTATGTCAAAGGATGTCTAATAAACAGTTACAAGTTAATCAAATTGAAGAACAAAAAATTTTCTAATTACTTACAATTCCAGATATGTTGAAAAGAAAGTATCTTGTAATGATTTAATAGATTATTTACTCAAAACTGTAAATAAAAATAATGAGTCTGTAACACACATGAAGCATGATCCTCGAAATTCTAGCAGCACATCAGAGAAACTGAACATTAATATTATCCCTTTGGAGAAGCTCAATCCAAGTGTAAAGCGAAGATATGAGTCTCAGGTATTTTTTTTACAAAAGTCTTTTGAGACAAATTAAAAAGAAACTTCTTGTTCTGTCTATAAAAATATTACTAAAAATGATGTACCCAATACTTTGAAAAAAGTCTTGCCTACCACTGTACGTCTATAACAAGGACTATTACACTGACTTTCACTCAAGATTTAGGATTACACCTAGACAGTTTTGTGTGGAATCCTCCATCAAGATGTAAGTAAAGAAAACTAAACTTTATACAAGACAATGTCTTTAGACTTATGATGAAGTGGAACTGTGGAGTTCCGCCAAACCATCCACAATATATAGTGAATTAAATTCTTCAAATCAATAATGACCTCATATTATTTCGATCCGCTTGGACACCAACCCCCCATCTCAACATACAACCATTAAAATTTTCCCACTTTTTGCCATATTTTCAAATGGCGTGCAATCAGGATCCGGTTCTCAGCGACTTATGAAGTGGCAACGGGAGCTGTTATTGAAGTAATTACTTCTGAGAATTGATAATGATTGAAGATCATGGGTTTGAATCCTACTCGCGTTGCTCATCTCAACCAAAAACGGTACATAAAAAGAATAATTAGTTGAAATAAAATTAATAATAAACATAACAAAGTAAGTAATTACAACCAAAGAGTTACTCTTGTATCAAAATTCCCCATTGCTAATGATACTTCGTAATGCAATTAAATGAAGCTATGAGGTTTGAATATTGGTGGTAAAGAGGCCATTCAAATAATAATCGGTTGAGATGATGAGTTGGTGTCTCGAAGGTACCGAAGTTACAAGAGCTCAAGTAGATAGAGCAGTGGCTCATTGACCTGAAGGTCATGGGTTCGTGTATTTTTAATAATCTAATTTTTCTTCTCAACCATTTTTGCATAAAAATTGGAAATAATAATAATTAATGAACAGATAAGCAATTAAATAAATAATTAATTCATTTCCTTACTTACTCGATGAGGCAGAAATTGAAAGGGTAAAAGCTGTCCCATCGATCCTTTTTGGCTTGAAGAGTTTTCAGCTGGAAGTGTCAGAAAAGTTGACATAGGGAAAACTACTGCTTGTGGTGGCTAATGGTTCATAGCTTATTGATTCTTAGATTTTTCTACTAATTAATAATAAGTGGATAACTAATTTAATGTACATATTTTTGATTTTGTTGTCTTTATTTATATTTTTTTCTCACTCTGTACTCATGAGTATGTATGTATGTGTGCAGGGCAAAATAAATCAGTCACCAGTAATTATTTTGTTTTATGAGTGTTATGCTTTTAAATACATAATGCAGGCTTTTGAGTCATAAATTTTTAACACAATTTTTTAAATCTTTTTATTTACTTACTACCAAAGTATAATATTCAAGGAGTGTATTGTCAAATTTTGAATGTAATTGGTATAATATAAAAGGTGTGAGAGTGATTTCAGTTGGTTGCACAGTACAAAATAAATCAGTCTGGTGGGGGTGTCACATACTGGCCGAAGTTACGAACCAAAGGAATGTATGTTAGCATCAGAAAATCAATTCTGATAAAAACAACAACAATGATATTAAGACTAACTTAACCTTAACCATCATATTTAGTGCCAACTTTGGCTAGTTTCTCTACATGTAGTGTTGGTCATAGTGTCAATATTATTACTGGGAGAAACAAAACTAATATATCACATATTTGTAAATATATAGGCCACAAATAAATTAGTTTTAAAAATTAAAGGAATATCTGTTTATTGTTTTCCTCTTAAATCTTGATTGTGACTAAAAATGATTAAAATAGTTTGGTCTTTTGTATTAATCAAAACATAATTTGTATGATTTCTCCTGTTTCAGATTTCCAATATTTTATCATCAGCTCTACTGTGCTTTTCAAACAAAGTTAGGGTTGAAGTAATAGCTGTTTCCCTTGAAAATGAGGCTCTTAAAGCATTTTCTAGTTGCCTAGACCTTAACACTGGGGAGCATGATATAAAATCATTTCTTAAAAGGTAAATGACATTATTAATATCGCAGTTTTATTTTCATGGCTAAAAAAAGCATTAAATAAATTTTTGTTGCTTTTTTTCTGTGCTGTTGTTTTAGTTGTACTATAATGGCTGGAGATAGCAAAAATATAAATATATATTATATCAATTTTTTAATAATTTTTTTATATATTTATAACATTGCATATTTAGAAATGAAATATTGATGGAAAAAGAAGGAAAATTTAAATAGTTGTCGGTTGAGATGATTGATGTTGGTGTCTCAGGGACTGAAGTCATGATAACTCAAAGTGCTACTGCTCTCTTTCACCATGAATAATTTCATTCACAAGTTAATTAGATTAGCTATATTATTGGTATTTGAATAATCATTTTGAATGTGCTGACAGTTAAAATAAATAACTAATATTTTATGTGCTCAATATAAAAATTGCAAAATTGATTTGCTTAATTAAAACCAATGAGGTATCTAATAATAATAAGTAAAAGTGAAACATATGTAGTGGGTCATTATTTTTTATAAAAAATAAAAATGAGGACACAAAAACTTTTTAAAACTATGTTATTATTCTCATACTGGTAAAGTGCTGGCCAAGTTATTAATAATAATATAGTTAATACTTTGAACAAAATTATTAATCTTAACAATTAACTTTAATATTTGTAGCATGTAATTACCATTGTTAAAAGAAAATTATAATAGCCTGTTTATATTTCTCTTAAGAATATTTACTATTGTTTCAGGTTTTCCCGTTATAAAAAATATGTCCACAAAATCTTGGATGCATTAAAAGATAGCCGGAAGCAACATAATCACTTGGCTGTTATATTGTACAGTCTACCAGATAATACATTTAAAATAAATCTGTGATCAGTTAATTGTTTTCATGTGTCAAATGTATATTTTAATATTAATTTTTTACTTTCCTATAAATAAATTTATTTTTACATACCTAAAAATCAAATTTTTTAGTAATAAAATACACTTCTTAAGGTATATTATTTACTGTACAGTTAGTAATTTGAAATAAAATGTAAAATTAAAATTAAAACCGGTTTTATTATTTGCAACTCTTATTTGCCATGCTAGTTGTTCTGAGTTTGAATTCCATCATTGCCTATGGAATTTTATGAGGCTAATATGTAATAATATAGTTAAGTTGTTCTGACTCCTATCCATGACACCCGAACAGGTGGCCAAGCCCTTCTTTCCTGGACCTGTGAAGAGGAGGTGGTAGCCTCCTTGGTCTTTGGCCTCCAGGATGGGGTGGCAGTTCTGCGAGTTTCTACCGGTTTCAGGTTTATCATTCAGTGTATGCCATTAAAATTGATGTCAAAGCAGAAAACTTTTCAAGTGGTAGTTTATTTATTTATTTAAAAAAACCTTTATATCAGAAATTTACTTTATTATTATTATTATTACCAAAGTGTTGGGGCTTCGGCGACCTCAAGTTAGGATCGAGGTATATCCTTACCCTGTGGTTTGAACAAAGGGAAATAAAGAAAAGCACGAAAAGTTTCTGCTTATCTGTATTACAAAATACAGTGCCGTAAAGGAGAAAATTAAATGGCTTACTCGCACAAACTAAACAAAAAGGGTAGACTTATCAAATACAAATAAAATTAAAGAAAATTTCAAAGAAAATTAAACAAGAAAAAACAAACAACTTGCGTATTCTGGGGTACCCTTATTTAGCTTAATCAGGCGAAGCGTTGACGCGACGGCAGGCGTTCAGCAGAAAAAAAGGCAGATGCGCGCAGCAGTAGGTCCAATCAAGGCTCCAGTGAAAGGCTAAGTAAGTCATATCAACAGTTCTGTTATCGGCGAGTTAATTCTGATATTGTCAACAGGTCGGTAATCGCGGCCCGGACCGAAGGTGTATGGCCGTAACACACCGCCCACCAAATTTCATGTGAAATTTCAAATCGAAGGTCCCAGAAAAGCACAGCAGAAAGAGAAAGAAAAAAAAAAACAAGCAAATGAGGTGGCATGGGCGAAGAATGTGGTACTAGAGCAGTCAAGCTCGGGCAGCAGAGGAGATAGACAGATCACTGGTCGCGTGTACTCTCCAGTAGGTGTCTTGACACGTACGGCTCTCACTGTTCCATCCTGGCCTGGGTACTTCTCAATGATGCGGCCGATCTGCCAAGATAATGGATGAGCCTGGGCATCCCTTAAGATTACAAGGGTTCCCAACTCCAGGTTGTCGGTTCGTTGTTGCCACTTCGGCCGTTGTTGGAGAGTTGTGAGATACTCCAATCGCCACTTCATCCAGAAATACGCTGTGCATTTCTGTAAAAATTGCCAGTGAATCATCAGATGATGAGCGAGATCAGACCAATCCGGTTGGGGTAGTGACACCAAGGTGTCACCAATTATAAAATGTCCGGGCGTCAATACGTTGTAATCATCAGGGGATGAGGACATCGGATACAGCGGCCGGGAATTGAGGTTGTGACGGTAGACAACTCCTCGAATGTCAACGGTTGATACTGGAGAACTCGTGTGAGGTGGTACTTCATCGATTTTACGGCCGCTTCCCATAGACCGCCAAAGTGGGGGGCGGACGGCGGGATGAAGATTCACTCTATGCCTCGCTTTACCAGTTCTCCATTAATTTCCTGGTGCGTCTTCTCTGCGTTCCACCATGCGTAGAGTTCGGCCAGTTGACGCTTGGCTCCCACAAAGTTTGTCACGTTGTCAGACATGATTTTGCTTGGGATTCCTCTTCTGGCGATAAATCGGTCCAATCACGCGAGGAAGGCAGATGACGAGAGCTGTGACACAACCTCAATGTGTACAGCCTTGGTTCCGAGGCAAACGAATAAGGATATGTAGGCTTTGCTCAAAGCGGCCTTGCGTCTTAAAGATTCGCGGATTGGAAAGGGGCCTGAGAAATTTACACCTACATTCAGAAAGGCTCGTCCTTGTTCGAAGCATGAGATAGGTAGGTCCCCCATTAACGGCGTAATGGGGGTCCAACTCTCAGGCGGTGGCAACGGACGCAGTGATGGACCCGAGATCGAACAAGCCTCCGGGCGCAGGGGACCCAGTATCGTTGTCTCAACAGTGCCAGCAGAAGTTGGGGTCCAGCATGAGCGTATACTATGTGGAGGTGGTCCATCAGCAACTGGGTAAAGTACGACTTGTACGGAAGTATGATCGGGTGTTTGAATTGGTGGCTCACAGGTGCATTAGCTAGGCGTCCGCCCACCCTAAGGAGACCGAGAGAGTCCACTATATGGATTCAGTGACCTCAATTCTGTCGACCCCTTTCTAAAATGGTGTTGTTGCATGGACTTTATTAAGGAGTGCGTGGATGAGTTGACCTCTCGTAAACTCAAAGTGCCATTAATCCGCTGCGCCGTCCGAACACGTAGGTTCTTGATGAACCATCGTACGTAGCCAACAACTGGCGTTAGTCGAGCGTATGACGAGAATCATAGGATCAGGTCTTCGATTGTGTCCGTCTCCTTTGTAGCTAACAGAACCGTCTCTGGCTTAACTTCTGGTAGATCTGTTCCTTCTTCTACATAAGATTTCAGGGGCCATTCATTCCTGGGGCGTTTGATCCAGTCTGGGCACTCTTGCCAAGTGTGTTGGCTCACAAGAGTGAGAGGATCCGTCCCTCGCGATGCGACCTCTGCGGCGTTGTCTTTGGATTGCACATGAAACCAGGAGCTGATCGAGGAGTGGTCCAATATCTTGACGACTCGGTTGGCCACGAACGTCTTCATTCGGTGAAGCGGTAAATGCAGCCATGACAAAACCGTGGAGGAGTCGGTGAGAAGCACGATATCCTGTATGTTCATGCTCGTCAAGGTGTTGGTCAGCGATCGTGAAACATCAACTAGCAATAACACGGCGCAGAGCTCTAGTCGTGGGATGGTGAGGGTCTTCAGAGGGGCCAGACGGGTTTTCGCGAAGAAAAGATTCGTGATTGGAGCTTCGCCTGGGCTCTCTATCCGGAGGTAAAGGACCGTCGCATAGCCCAAGGCAGAAGCATCGGCGAAACCAAAGAGACTAGTGCGTGTAGGACGATAAAGAATAAGACAGCGTGGTAGTTTTAAGGAATTCAAGGCCAGTAAATATTCATAAAGTCACGTCCATTCAGTGCCAAGTTGGTCTGGAATTTGTTCATCCCAACCGATCTTGCATTCCCAGAGTCTTTGCAATATCACCTTCACTCGGAAGACTACTGGTGCCAGGTAGCCCAGAGGATCGTACATTCTGGCGATAGTCGACATAATACCTCTCTTCGTCAGAACACATTTTGCCGGTTGTATTTTAAAGGACAGTCTATGTTCGGCTCCCACTGCATCCCTAGGACCTTCACGGACGCGTCTTCGAGGTTAGACAGCGGAACCACAAACGACAGCGTTTGTTGATACATTACATCAGGAAGGTCTGTGATGTTACTGCACCATGGTTTTAAGGAGAAACCACCCTTTCTCAGCAGATCGGTTAGCTCTTGTTGGAGCTTCCTCGCTCCTTTGACAGTGTCCGACTCGGTCAGTATGTCGTCGATATAGATGATCCAGGATGAGGGTGAGAGGTATCCCTTAGCGTCCAAGGCCTTAATAGAGAATGTATATATATATATATATATATATATAGGAATACATTAACAAAATTTCTAATAACAAAATTTTTACCACTCAAAATTCTCATTAGTTCATCATTCGAAATATTAAACTCTAAACTCTCTACCTTTCCCTCAAAACTATCAACAATTTTCCCAAAGCGACAAACTTTAGAATCAAATCCAACACTCACACCAAAACCGATTCAACCTTTGCAATATAACAAAAAGCCATCACTACCCCGGTAACACCAATGAACATATCAACAAGGAACAGTTCCCAAAAT
>CM077101.1:277982-292089 GCA_039619505.1 Cimex hemipterus | reverse complement strand
CCAGGACGTGATATCTTTCAAAATCGATAAAAAGCGAAATTACTCTGAAATGGTTGAGAATCGGACCATGGGCAATATGAACTTTTTTGTTCATTTTAGGGTGAAGAATCTACTGGAGAAGTTTGTAGCACGAGTAGCAATTCACCCTGTATATAAGTTACATTCGCAACTGCTGCTTCTGTCATCATAATAGAGCCTGCAGACTCAGCATCTCTTCAGAGGCTATGTTAGACCCTCTCCCACCACCTTTGAGGACTGGGACTTTGACTTTGGACTTCGACAGAACTCGCTCTTAGACTCGGAGTTGAACCGTATCTTATTCACGACCTCGTCTTAATTCATATTTTATAGATTCAATTTTTATGTAAAGTTAATTGTAAACTTTAATTATATGTAATAAATAAATCTTTTTTAAAAACGAGTGTCGTCGAGTCAAATTTATAACTTATATATATATATATATATAAAACTTAAAAACTTTTATTCAAAGAAATCACAAATAAGTACTGATATACATTCTGAACTTTCGGAATATAAGTGTCACCCTCCCATTATTGAATGACACTGTGTACTGTGTAGTGTGTAGTGTGTATTTTGTAATGGGGCGCGTTGGAATGCTGGGTGGGGGAAGGTCGAAGGAGGGGAGATGTGGACTGGAGCTGGAGAAAAGAAGGGTCTCAGCCCTCAGGTCAGGACTTCAGGAGTCAGGGTCTCAGGACTCAGGAGTCAGGTGTGTTCCAGATTCGCCAACGTTCGTTTAACCGTAAAATCGTAAAATACCATAATTGGTTTACCACACGGTGAGAGTGGCGATTACACTGTAACGTGGTTGTAGATTGGAATTCGGGAAAACAGTTGAACGTCTTAATTAATTTCTCAGTACCCTATTCTTACCCCCAGTTAAGAAGTGTTGGATCCTTGTTTGTCGTGCCGTCGAATGATCGACGTCGTACATTGGTAGCAGATCAATAATTTTTTTTGTTGACTTTGGATTATCGTTTATTTTTTGTTTGTTTGTTCACCCCTCAATTGTTGGCAAAATTCCTTACAGACTATATACATAGTCATTTAAAACGAAATTATACAAAATTGAAAAAGAGAGATCACAAATCTTCATTATGTAAAACTCATACAAGTCTGCGATACAACAAGGTCGCCGTATCACTAGATCAGTTGTTAATCTTAATCCCTTTCGTAACAGCAATAGATTACAATCTTGGCCTGTTATATGAAGGAGAAATTTAACCATCTGAATTCAACTACAAAATTTAAAAAATATATATATATATATTTTTTTTTAAAATGACTACACGGACACCTCCACTGACCAACTATGCAGCGCGGACATAACAAGAACCAAGCATTGTCGACGTCGCATAAGAAAAAAAAAAATCGGGAAAATCTGGCTTAAGACTAACGTTTATTAAAATGAAAATCGTTATAACGTTTGTAGAGTGGGAGAGAGTGCTGATGACAATTCCAGGAGCAACACTTGCATCCTAGCATTGTCATCACATTATTATTTAACACAATATTTATAGTCATATATAACTGATCTCCCCTTAGAGAGACCTTCCCTGGAAGTTCGTGAAAGAAAAAGAAAAAAAAGACCTTTATAAAAATTTGAACTAACTTATTCTAAGACAAAGTATCATTTTACATTTGCAATGAACCACACCTGTGGTTACTTAAGCTTAACATACTTTTCTTGTATCTATAAAAAATAATGGAGATGACAGTTATGACGGGTAGGATTATATACAGAAGGATAGTCCAAAGGCTGGGATTAACATGTTCCTGGGGGTGGGGGGTGTTTCCTGAATGTTATGGGTGAAGGTTGGTATGTCTGTTTCCAATTTTTGTAGATGAACGGTGATGTTCAGGCTCTCATCTTTTTCGTTGGGAACGACAAGCCACAGAACCAGTGACGTCGTCCAGAAGTGCGGGTCTATAGGTTCCATTCCTGTAGAATAGAGTGCTGTCTTCTGCACTGTGGCAATGTTCCATGTTTTCATGAAGTAATATGTTCTCGCCGCAAGGTGGTGCTTGATGAACCTCCTCCTCGGCCGGAGCAAAGGTAAACTCCGTTGATTTTAGGCCACAGTTTATTCAGTGGTTGGATAATCGAATTGTCCCTTGACTTCAAAAATATTTGTACTCTGCCAGCACAGTTATAAATTTGTTTTTGTAATAAGATGGAATATAAAGGAGACAATACAGGTCATAATCTGTTTGTTGTGTTACAGGTAGTGACACATAGTACACAACTTCATTATTATGATATTTACATTTAGTTTGTACCATTGATTCAATTTTGAAGATATTCTCTAGTTTTAGTTCAAACGGAAATCCACTGGGGTAATGTTTTAATAATTTGTTTAATTCATTAAACATATCTCTAGGTTTGATTATACTGGGATGTAGTCTCCCTGGATTACAGAATACAATAGAATTTTCTATTTCCCTCAGCATATCAGATATTAATTCAAATAATAAAACAAGGTGGTTAAGCATATTTTCTAATTCTAATGCATAAATGCCCTTATTATTCCTAAGGATATTATTAAGTTCTACAAATTTATTTTTTAATTCTACATTATTAATATTTATTTCCTTAATCAAGTTTTTATAATTTTCATTAACATATTATTTACAGAGTATTGGTATAATTCATCTAAATTACCTGTTATGAATTTTACAATGGATCTTATACCGTTTATTATTTCTCTTTTTATTCTCAATTTTTCTATGTGCAATTAACGCATTTAGTTTGTCACTTATTACACTGCCTTCATAATTGATAATTTTAAAATAATTATTTAATTTCTTCCATATATCAGTATCGTTTTTTGCCAGCTCAAAGATTTTCAAATAATTAACGTTTAACTCACTGCATTTGGTGTCTAATTTTGTAACATTGTAGTAATGAAAGAGAGTGTGGTGCGTTTGTTGGATTTTCGCTTTCCCTAGCCTTACGGGTAGTATACCAGGGTTTGTTGTGATGTTTTTGATATTCAGCCTGTTTGCGGAATATCTGAAGATGGACCTGGAACAGCGTCCACTTTTTGAGTGGTTTTCCTAAGTCTTTGAATATCTGACAAGTGAATTTTACTTTGTGTTGTTGTTATAGTGTTGTGCATTTGGTTTACGAAATTTCTGAGTTCGGTTGATCGATTTTAGCGTTTTTTTATATTTGTTTTTATTTTGACTTTGTTTTTGTTTATTTCGTACATATACCTCTCCGGGGATATCAATTATCTGATATCTCTCGCTCTCGGTTTAGCGTGGCTATAGTTTTTTTCCTTGATTTTCGAATTTAGTTCATTAATCTTTTGATATAATAAAAGAGTCTTCTATTTGTGGGTGTTGATGTAGTCGTTGTATATTTGAGTTTCTAAGTCTAGTGCGAATTCACAATTATTATAGCTTATATGGGGAACGATCGCTTCACCGGATCTTACATTTTTTGTGGGTACTTTTATAATTTGTTCTGCACTCGCAGCTATATTATATTGCAGTTTCGCTATTGCTTTTTATGATACGAGATTTTCAACGTAGTGTGTGGCGTGACGAGCTGATTATTTTCAAGATCGATACGAGCTCTCAGATATGTAAGAGCGTCTAAGCCTAACAAGAGATCGAATTTTTCGTGAAATATAAATATTTTAATTTTTAAATGTAATCCGCTAATTTGAAATAGATCGTTAAATGGAATAAAACCACTAAATTTTTCGGCCGAGTTTCCATGTGCCGAAGTTATTTTAAACGGTCTAATTTTATTGATTTTTTTAAATGTTTGTGTGCTATTTCAGGATTGATAAAGGATGTTGTACTACTTGGTATCGATTAAAATTTTGAGGGGTGAGTTTCTAAATTCTATATATGGAAGGCTTGCTTGATTGCATTGTGTCGTGTTCTGGATTCGATAAGGTGCGGACGTGTTTCCGTTCTTATCTCCGTTCACGGATTGTGCTGTTTACCTCGCACAATGTAAAAATCATCCTTCCATACAAGAATTTGTTAGAATAATTATTCTAATTTAATCTATATTCTTATCTGATTTCTATTCCATTTTGCCATGGCAAGTTCAAGCGGGGGGAAAGACCCTCCAGACAAATTCTCCGAACACATGGAACTTTCTCAAAATTGCAGTGGTTATTCTATTAGCAATAACAACGAAAAACAAAGAACTTCACTAAAAAGACCCGCGTCACCTGTTACAGGATTTAATAAAGTCACTATAGTTGCACCCAATGACAAACGAATAAACACTGATGGAAGTAAACTGGACAAAAGTTCCTTTTTGCTATCGTTGGCCTCAAACAGATATAAGATAGACGATAATGGCCCGTTTGTTGTTTTTGTGGAGAGTCCCGACCGCAATGCTGGAAAAATCCATCCCATGAAATTGGGAAAAATTATTTTTTCATCAGGATTTAAACATAACAACGAAATAATAAATATGATCGCTACAGGACGGAATAGGATTAAAATGGAATTCAAAACTAAGATAACAGCTAATTCTTTTGTAGATGCCCCCTGGTTAAAACAACACAATCTCTATGCTTATATCCCCTCATTTTTTATAAATAAGACGGGAGTGATTCGAAATGTCGATATAGATCTTGACGAGCAAGAAATTCTGTCAGTAATCCAATCTCCAATCAAAATTAAAAATATTAGACGTATTACAAAAACAATCTCGGAGGACTCCACAATAAAAGTATCCAAGTTAGGTACATGTATCCTTACGTTTCACGCTCAAAAACTCCCGGAAAATGTATCTATCTATGGAATGAGATGCCGGGTAGATCCCTACGTTCCTCCAATTAGGCAGTGCCGTAACTGTTCCGTTTTAATCATCTGCAAGACCAGTGCAAAAGCAAAAGTCGGTGCGAGAATTGTGTCCAACATGATCGCACAAATAACTGTGAAGGAGAAACGAAATGTGCTAATTGTTCAGGCAGGCATAAATCTAGCGATAGAACTTGCCCTGAATATTACAGGATTACAGAAGAAAAACGGAAAAAAGCCAATGCTAGTACTCTATACTCAACTATCACCTCAAATAGATTTGTTGAGAATTACGTTGTTACTCCAATAACAGCGCCACCACCATGGATTTTCCTTTGGCAATATATTCCAGTATCAATATTCGAGGATCGAAAAATTCGAGTTGGCGGAGAAGCGGCACGAGTTTAGACGGTTTTGTTTTTAGACGTATTTTGGCGGTTGACTTGTAATTGTGTAGCGTGCGAATAAAATAATTGAGAGTAAAACGTGTTGTTTCCTGAAGTGACCCAAAATCCTCACAGATTTAATCTTCTAGAAAACATAGAGGAATTCCCTGATTCCGTATCGCCGTTCGAGACTAAATTATCGCCGTTCAACCAAGTCACGTTCTCCCAAATTCCTGTGGGGTGTTGAGTGCAAATCCGCCTGGGATGAAAGTAAACGGAAATATGCTTTATATAAATCATATCCCAATATGACTAACTTCCTTGAGGCCAAAAAAGCAGCAGCAAAGTGCTCTAGATTGTTTAAACAAAAAAAAGTTGATAGCTGGCGTAGCTTCTGTGACTCGCTGAACAGAGAAAGTCCCTTATCAATGGTATGGAAGAAAGTGAAACGACTGTCCACCGGTATTACCCGTAGCTTATATCCAACCAATAATATAGACTGGATTGCGGACTTCACCAACTCTCTAGCACCTCCTATGGCTCCTCAACTTATCTCTCTGGCCTTTTCTGATGAACTCTGTGAGATGGATTTTCCTTTTACTCCAACTGAACTAGACCTCGCCATTAAAAACACTAAAAATGTAGCCCCTGGTCAGGATGGTGTACAATATGTGATGTTGAAAGAACTCCCACAGATAGCCAAAACATATCTCATCAATATATTTAATTCAGCCTGGATAAATGATGTCTATGCTTCTGAATGGTCCACTCAAATTATCAGACCCATTCTAAAACCAGGTAAACCTCCTGACAAAGCAGAATCTTATCGTCCAATTGCCCTCTCTTCAGTATTTATCAAAAGTTACAAGCGAATGATTAAAGCACGCCTCGAATGGTGGTTAGAAAAATATATGAAACTTCCAGTAAACCAACACGGTTTTAGAAAAGGGCATAACACTTTTGATGTGCTTACTTCCTTTACTGCAGATATTTATGAAAGCTTCTCGCAAAACAAATATTTAGTATCTGCGTTTCTAGATTTAACTAATGCTTTCAACTGTGTTAACATCAACCTGTTAATCAGTCGTATGAGAGATATCAAGATACCGGTGAGAATAGTTATAGCCGTTACTAACCTACTATGTAACAGAAAAATATTAGTCCGAGTCGGCGACAAAATTGCAGGCCCACGGACTATATATACTGGCTTACCTCAAGGAGCAGTTCTGAGCCCAGTTCTCTTTTCAATTTATGTCTCGTCGATTGATTCAGCGTTTTCTCCCATCATCAAAACACTTCTTTTTGCGGATGATATAACTGTTTACTGTTCTAACCATAATTTAGACCTAGCACTGTCCGAATTGTTTGATGTAATGAATGTCCTTGACGAATGGAATCGAAACAGCGGCTTCCATATATCCGAGTCTAAGAGTGCAGTGACTATCTTTACAAGGACGAGACGGATCGTTTCCAGCGAATACATCGAACTCGGGCCTCATAAGATCAAAAGAGCTGACCATTTTAAGTTACTCGGTGTCACCTTCGACCGCAAACTGTTGTGGAGGGGCCACATAACCGGGCTGGTCGATATGTGTGAAAAAGGAATGAATATAATAAGATGTGTTAAGAAGGTCCGCTATGGCTCGCATCCGGGTATTGCTCTCATGTTGTATAAAGCTATCATTCTTTCTAGACTAGACTATGGCTCTTTGTTGTTCGGCGATGCGGCGAAAACTCATCTATCGAAGTTAGACAAGGTTCAAAATAAATGTTTAAGAATATGTTTGGGAGCCATGCATTCCTCACCAATAAATGTGGAGGCCAAGATTATGCCTCTGAACAACAGACGATCTCTGGTGGCTGGCAGATTTTTGTCCTCCCTCATGGGTATTGAAAATCACCCTGTCATGGCTCGTATCAGACATTTAGCTATGCTTGCTAGCACAGATCGATACTGGCAAAACAAAAAACATTAACCCTATATACGGACGGTTCAAAGCAGGGCAATTTGGTGGGCGCTTCATTTTTTTGATCCCTGCAATAATTTCGCCGTACAAATTAAACTTTCACAGATTTCAATCTGGAGTGTGAATGCGTCCCTTTTGTCGGCGTATCCCTCTAACAATGCAGTTTTTAAATCTGCCCAGTTTGCCAGTTTGATACGTTACTATTTTCAATCACTTGAGCTGTAGGACTTTTTATCTTATTTCTTAAGCATGAAAGCATAAGGTATACATTTTGGAATTTATTAGGGTGGTTAATATCTACAAATGTGTTAACTAAATATTTACGATATGTCAATGAATCGGGTAATAATGGTTGGGTTTCCATCGAATTCCGGGGCCATGCCCCGAAATACGCTTTTAAATTCTGGGAGAGCAATTTTGGATATTTGTTAGCAATTAATCAAAATTTTCGTTTTTAAGAATATGTTAATAATATTACAAATTTAAATGAGATTATTTTAAATATTGCCTTACATAAAAACGAGAGCTTCTACGACCATATTCGCTGGTTCCGAGAGTCTAGAAGTTCGAGGCCGTCGTCCGGGAGGAAATTTCATATGCGTTGAACTCTTCACCGATTGTTGATTGTCCGATTGCCGATTAACCGTTGAAACGGAAAACTACTCGATAATAACTTTCGACAATGTCCTGCCGATTGCGCCAGTTAAATAATTTCGTTTGTTTCATGTGCTTTTAAAAAACTTTTATTCAAAGAAATTACAAATAATTACTGATATACATTCAGAACTTTATGAATCTAAGTCAAATCTCGTCGATATGCTTTCGGGAAATCTAACTTAAGACTAACGTTTGTTAAAATGAAAATCCTTATAAAATTTCTAGAGTCGGAGAGAGTGCTAATGACAATTCTAGGAGTTATACCTGCATCTTAGCATTGTCATTATATTATTTTTTTTAAACAATGTTTTTACTCGTATATAAATTTATATGTATTAGTATGATATATATATATATATATATATATATATCACAGTAAGTAATCAATTCATTAAATGGATAATGCGCGAGCGCATGTTTTGCCGTCGGTGTTTTCACTGCCGCCCGGCCACCCACCAGTCAATACTCGACCTCAGCGTTGAAAGCATACGGCCAGAAATGAAGCTACATTATAAGGCTCTGTTCCTCATATATTTATCATTATTCCAGGGGCAGGCTTTCATTACAAAGGAAATGTAAGGTTTTTAAAAATTGCACAGTCACTTTTATTTTTAAAATTTATTGGATAATAAATCCTCCTTGGTAGAACAAACATTGTTGCATCAAATATTCGTACATATTGGCTTTGAAGAAACCATATTTAATAGTATTTGGTATATGATTTAATAAGCTAATATTTACTCTTGTGAGAGGGCGTCGAATAAACCTCGGCACACGTGTTTCTGGTGGTTTTACACATAAATTAGTCAATTTTTAAAGTACACTTTTTCCTATATGTGCAAGTATGTTGAAACTAATTAACTATTGGACCTCGTGGTTCAATAGGATAAATAAAAAAATTGATATAAAGTTTTAATGTATGGTACAAGAATTAACTGTTGATGATACACACCTTATCTTCTTCTCTTATTACTTTCTGCAAATGCACCTCTAAACGAATAATTTTATATATATTTGTCAAAAACAGGTATTTTGTAATAAATAATTCATTAAAATTTCAATGTAAAATGATGGGCAAAAAGGATTTTCTCTCTAACTGGCACTATTTACTTTAAAAAACAATTTGTTTCGTCAACTTCAGGCCACAACATTAACCACCATTGTCTTTTTCCGTCTGTATTCAACAAATCCTTTATTTTTTTAAATCCGAAACTGAACATTAAAGTTGAGAAGGCCAGAATTTTATATTCCCAGGCACAGTTATCGCGCTGTGGGGTTGGATGTCTTTTTCAAGAAGGCGTTACTACATAATTACATCTATGCTGTCCTGAAAAGTCGCAAAGTCGGTTTGTTAACTTCCATTTCAGAACGGAGTTTTGTGACTTGTCTCTACTCTCTAAGGGTTTCTCCTTCAGCGGATATACAGTCGAGTCTCGGATCGTTTGGATTTAGGGCAGTCGTATTACCGTACTTTCAGACTCCTTTAGTCTGTTGGTAGACTATCGCGATCAGTTCTTCAGCTGAAATATTAAACTGAGGGATCCGTCGGGGATCGAGATGATCGTTGTTAAATGACCCCAAGGGTCAAAGGTGTCGTGGGGGGGGGGGATAGTGCACGACCATACCTGATAGACTACATTTGTTTCTCCTTTGTGTTTTACGGTAATCCCAATTGGGATGGTCTGTTAAAGGGAAATTATACCTTCAAGAGAAAAGACGCGCTGTCCACCCTTCAGAAAGCTAGTCCTTGATGACTATCGTTTCCTTACAATATATATTATGAAATGTTTTATTTTATTCAATATTTAATTCTAAGAATGGAACGCTAGTGATAAATTGCCTTTTACAGTATAATGTTTCATAAAAAAGTGAAAGACAAAAATTATGTGGCTACTGGTAACTAACCTCCCTTTCTTCCACTGCTACCGAAAATATTTATCATAGAATTGAGCCTCCTTTATTTCCAAAGTCTGGAATGTACGTGTATGTTTTAAGATAGATTAGCAATTTCTTGGGCTCCTATTTGCTTATTTTCCCAGGTGTTACTGTCCTTCCGAGTATGCTGTACTTCCAGGCTTCCAGGCTCAAGCTGTGCACTTATATATGACATGTCTTTGCTATTTCATGACAAAGTTGGCAGGTTTCCAGTTTTTTATATTTCATTTGGAAGGATCTGTCAAAATTTTTAAATTTATTTTTTTATTTTTTTAAATGTGCTTTTCGGTTAAGCATCCTGCTCTTTGTGAATGGCACTAGTGTGGTTTAGTTTGTTGATAACCAATCCCATATATTCTCACCTTTGTACTAATTTTAAAGCAATTTGCATTTAACATGAAATAGTTTTCATCAAATGTTTAAAATATTTAAAATAAATTATAAATGGTGTTTAATTTTGCATGTGGAAATTCAAATACGAAGCTAGGAACCTGTGATTTTACTCGGTCAAAATTTGTATATTTTCCTGCCTATACTCCATTTATAATTTTAGATCCATCTCTAAACTATATTTAGGCTGCTTTTAAAGTTTCAGTTTTTACAAATATCTCAATTCTTCCAAATATCTCTTGTGATCTGTCAAAATTTTGTTTTAATTTCATTTTGTCTGACATTTTTATAGCCAACTCATTTATTATAGCTTATGGTATATGTGCAACTGTGGCAGTCCCTGTGCCACTTTCACCACGGAAGTTGGGCTTCTATACACATTACCCATGTACAAAGAGAAGCAAGTTTTTAACTTTTTAAATCCCTTTTGTTTCTCTTTTCCAACGGTTTGCTACCATATTAGGGCTCCTTTTGTAATCAAAGGCTAAAATGTTGTTTATACTGCCAAAAGGATATTTTTGGATTTATACAACATGTTTTACTTGTTATAGTCTTTTTTTTATTACTTTGTCTATATGTGTTTCTTCAAGGCAAGGTTTTGATTTATTTATATTCCTAGATAATTCATTTTTCCGAAGAAAGTTATACTTGTAATAAGAGTGCTTTTAGGTTAAATTTTTTTGTGTGTGTGAATGGTACTAGTGTAGTTTTTTCACGTTTACAACTAGACCCATATCGTCACCTTTCTACTAATTTGAAAGCCCTTCAACAACAATCAGCATAACGTATGATAAGGTATACATCATGTACCCATATCAATCAAACCCCAACTACCATAAGGATGGCGAGTTTTGGCATGAAGCTTAAGTATTATTGAAAGATTCAAAATTTTCTGGAAAATTCCCCAAATAAACTGTTTTTAAAATAGTTATACACATGTACAAACAATGCATGCCATTAACTTTCAGTTATTAATTGATAAATCAATTTTTAGTGTTGAATCATGGGTATCAAAATTAGGAACAGAGCTGTGGCATTTTGGGGACCATGTAACCAGAAGAAACAAGGTGCAAGAAGTAAGTGAAACACGTTTTTATTAACTAAGTAAATGTAATTGTTGCTACTAATATCTTGTAAATTGAAACAATATCGAGTTGAGAAGTCTGTACCATACTTAACAATTGAATTTTATTGACTGAGTATTTTGCTTATTAATAATTAAATTATTTGATATACGCCACTGGTGTGCATACATGAACAATAAGCATTATGTAGTCATTATTTTTTAGAGCTTTAGAGAAGCTAAAATTGAAGTTAGAGAAGGAAATAAATTAGTGCGAGAGCTTGCTCAAGAAATAAAAAACATGATGGACTTAAAAATAAGTGCAGTACGAGTAAGTAGAATGATTGTTAATAATTTAAAATCTAATTTTCAAATAAATATATTTCAAATCTTTAAAGAATAATTTAAAATATATCTTTGTATTACAGCGAATCATGGATACTGCGGAAAACTCGGCCATGGCTTCTCAGGCAGAAGGTAGTGTGCCTTTAGATTATCAATATTATAATTCCAAAAACCTTGAACCTCTACTTAAGGCTACAGGAAAAGAACAATTTAGAAAAGAAGAATTAAACGATCCGAACAAACTAGTAGTTACACCAAACAGTCATTTTTTTAATATCCCTGTTAATACAAGTGTGAGTTCTGTGCATGTACCGACGAATGTTTATGACAGAGGTAAGTTGTATCAGACCCTTGACATTACTATGCCCTAACATTAATGTAAATTTTCCAGCTCCTGATGTTATACATGGAATCAAATGGTCGGCAAATCTTGACGACATTTTTATTGGTAACTACAAAGAAGACCCATCACTTTCATGGCAGTACTTTGGAAGTTCATCAGGTTTTATGAGACAATTTCCAGGTACAATATGATTTTTGTCATAATTGAATCAAATTTTGTCTTAATTTTTATCATCAAATAATAATTAATTTTGATTTTAATTCATAATAAAACTTTTGATTTTTTTCAGCAATGAAATGGGAACAAGTGCCTCCTAGTCCAGTTGATCTATATGACTGTCGAACACGATCATGGTACATTGAAGCTGCTACAAGTTCAAAAGATCTTCTAATTTTAGTTGACAACTCCGGTTCCATGATGGGGCAACGTAAAGAAATAGCTCGCCATGTCGTTAATAATATTCTAGACACTCTAGGAAATAATGATTTTGTTAACATAATGACATTTGTGAAAGACACCATTGAAGTTGTACCTTGCTTCAAAGATAAATTGGTACAGGTAAATAATATTATTGTGCAAAATTATATATGTAAACTTTTCGCATTGTAATCTAATTTTATACATATTATTAAACGGTTTGTATCTATTTTTATTATAAATGTTAAGGCAAATTTGGAAAACATCAGGGAATTGAAAATGGGGATGGAAAACATGGAACCAGCAAGTAATATTGCCAATTTCACAGTTGCTTTGACTAAAGCATTTGAACTCCTTCAAGAGGTATATATTTTTAAAAATTATATAAGTTATATATAATAGTTACTATATAAATGTTTTGAATATTGCATAATGATTTACAGTACAGAGAGCAAAAACTTGGAGCAGCTTGCAATCAAGCTATTATGCTAGTGACAGATGGTGTCCCTTATAATTTTAAAGAAATCTTCGAAGAGTATAATTGGAAGAAAACACCACCCATGCCTGTACGAGTGTTCACTTATCTAATTGGAAAAGAAGTTGCAGATGTACGGGAGGTAAAATGGATGGCATGTGCTAATCAAGGTACTCATTTTGATTTATTTACCTAAAATAGATCTATTTATCTATCTATCTAAAACTCTACTATTTACTAAATAGAAGCATCAAAACATAAACTATTCTTTTTTTTCTATAGGATATTATGTCCATTTAAGTTCGATGGCGGAAGTTAGAGAGCAAGTTTTGCAATATGTTCCAGTAATGGCAAGACCCATGGTTCTGTTAAAAACAGAACACCCTATAATATGGACCCCTCTATATGCTGATGTCACTGTATAAATTTTGTTGTAAATAGTTAATTGTATTCAACTTTAAACAAATATGTATGTATTTAGGATCCAAAAATGACAGATTGGCTTTGGGAAATGAAAGAACGAAAGAAACAAAAAGAAAGATCTCAAAGTTTTCGCTATCACAAAGGAAGGTATGATGAAGAAGAACAGCATCTGGCTCGAAAACAACAGGTAAAAGTTAACATTGTTCATGCTTGCAATGGATATGTTTTGTTGACTATAACCATCCACAATATTCAGAGCACATCCATATTCCCCTATATATCCTTGGCCTGATCCTTTTTATAATATACATTGCTGACAGTCGTATCCACCTTTGCCGATTGACCCACCATTGTTAGCTCTATATTCAAAGCCACCCCACTCTATTAGATGACCGATATCTCAAAGGGAGAATCAATAAGAAATAAATAAAATGTGTCTCTGTCACTCTAAGAACGTCACTGTACCCTCTATGGTGACCTAATAACTATTACCGACTGCTGACATAGTAAAATAACAGGGACTGAACATGGATAGACTGATGTGGAAATCACACACTCTTGATCCGATCTAAACAACTAGAGTTGCAGGTGTAAACATAAAAAAGTTTATATTGTTAAGGATAATTAAAATACACATAATTAATGATTATATGAAAATCGTGACATGCATGATCTCCAAATAATTATTAATTAATGGTCACTAAATACTACAAATATTTAATTAATTCAAATATTTAAAAATTTACTATATATCAATATGTTTTTATAACTTTAATTTCTTTTATATTTTTCAATTTATAAACTGTATAAATATAATATAAGTAATTGTTATTTGTCATCCATGCAAATAAACACACACCCAAATACACACACACACACACACACACACACACACACACACACACACACACA
>CM077101.1:241024-273858 GCA_039619505.1 Cimex hemipterus | reverse complement strand
GAGAGAGAGAGAGAGAGAGAGAGAGAGAGAGAGAGAGAGAGAGACACCGTGAGGTGCGTCCTGAGAGGGGGGCGCGGTAGCCGAGTGGTTAAGGCGTCAGACCAGACTCTCGGCTAGTAGACCCGGCGGTCGTGGGTTCGATCCCCACCGTTGCCTCTGGAATTTTTCAGACACTTAAGGGGATCGATGGCCGCAATTAAAAGAAATTGACACGGCACTCATCAATGGAAGAGGCGGGACTGTATCTCAGTGACCCTGAATCTGGTCCCAACCTCCTTCAAAAATGTTGTTCTATCATACAATTTGATCGTGGGTGTTGTGTGCTGGTAAAATGTGTGTCGATTTTGTATACATTAAAATTCTTTGAGTGAGTTATTGAATTCCACGCAATTATCGGTAACGATTTCTTTGGTATGCCGTAATGTGTGAAATGCTTGATTAATTTGTGTGTTATTTCGATGGCCTTTGAAGTTTTAAGTTTATAAGTCTAATAAAGTTATGTAAAGTAATAAAGTTATTATAAGTGTAATAAATAAGGCGCAATGAAAGCCATTCTTGTTTATTGGCTCCCTATAATTCTGCTAACATTTCCCCTGAATTTTCATTTCATTTTTGGAAAGATCAATTATTGCTTTTAGGATTTTAATATTGTCTGTCCCTAATAATAGGTCAAACTTTGGGTGAAAATTAAACAAAAAGAATTCCAGGTCTGATCGTTTGAATTCAGAAGTGTACTGTAATTTTCACATGAAGAGTCATGAGTGGTGATCATTTCAAATGGCTTATATTTTATTTTAGTATTGAAATGTTTTTAATATTCTAATAGTCCTATTTCTGGATTTATGAACGATCTCGTATTTCCGGAGTCTATTTTAAAATTAGTCTTTTTGTCGACTATATACGCGGAAGTTCGTCGTTCTCATCGTGTGCAATTTTCATTATGTGAAATCTTCTTGTGAAGTTTGGAAGTAGGCGATTGAATTTCTTTGGCGTTGTAGCTTGGTTAGTTTTTAAGTATTGACAGCCATTTGGTAATACTATCTCAAAGTCCATCAGTGTTTGTGGATTTCTGGTGGCCAAATTATTTCGCCAAGGATCCCTGGAACCAGAGATTACATGTAAAACTATTACTTTTTCATTGTAGTCTCTGATAGTATTAGCGTTGGCGATATTTTCTGTGTACAGTTTGGATTTGTAAGTTCCGAACTTTTCTATTATTTCTTTAACATAGTATAACGGATCTTTTGTGCATTTAGAGTTTAATATTTCGAATGATGACCTAATGAGAATTTTGAGTGGTTGAAAATTTCGTTATTAGAAATTTTGTTAATGTATTCCAATCTGCTAAATCTGAATCTTGGAGGTTTTATGCCGCTCTTCCGATTAATTTTCGTTTAATCGCGCGGAAAGTACTTTTTGCTAGTTCGCTGATTGTGGGAACGATTAAATTCAAAATTCGACTTCTTTGCTAAAATGTGCTAGTTTTTTCGGATTTCTGTCATAATTCGGAATGCTATCAGTGAATACTTTTATTTCCATTAGCGACTCCATGTTACGTCCACTAATGTCTGGTATAGAAAGTTTGTTTAATTGTGTGATTAATTGCTCAACTGTGAATTAAACTTACAGAACGTAGATTGCAAAGATCCAGCAACAAAGTTGCTTGTTTCTTTACAGCAAGAAGGATCTGGTCTTGTAGATCGCGGTAACATGTACACTGTTCCCGTGAATCTAGTCCTATTCAACTGCGCCAGTTATAAATTTGACTCGACGACACTCGTTTAAAAAAAAAGATTTATTTATTATATATAAGTTTACAATTAACTTTACATAGAAATGAATAATTTGTAAACTAAGAATTAGTACAAGGTTGTGATTAAGATGCGGCTCAATGCCGAGTCTGAGACCGAGTTAAGTTGAAGTCCAAATCAAAAGTCTTCAGAGATGTAGGGAGAGGGTCTGATGTAGCCTCTGTAGAGTTGCTAAGTCTGTAGGATCCATTACGATGACAGAAGCAGCCGTGGTGGATGTAAAGCGCTACAAGTTACATATATTATGTTACAGACATTATCTATTAAAAAAAATTGTTGACTGTTTCAGAGACATTTAGAGATCTTTTTGAATATTTGATTAATAGGATCTCTGTGCATTTTGCTCTCTTCGAAGCTGTAAAATTTGTGACCATCTTTCAACAGAGTCCCCCTCCCTTTAAGATACTTTAGACAACGAAGAAAAGTTTAAGAAACTTTGTTTTTTATATGTGATGGATGCAGACTTATGACATTCCTTTCTTCCACTGTGATCTAAGCAGATATATTGTGAAACCCCTATAGCTCGTAGCTTTTCCTTACAAAAGGAAACGCCTTCCATGGTGCCTTTTCACAGGCCTCCTTTGGTGTGAGAAATATCCACCAAAGTATCTGTACTGTAAGCAGACTAACAGACTAATCCTTTACATTCACGCATTAGTAGAAATAACAGTTTTTTACATTCCTTAGATCCATTTTATGATTTACTATGTCAACAATGAAATTTCACTGATAGATAAATTTTGAATTATTAACATAATTTTATTGGTTTGGCAATAGCCCCAACAGATTTTTTTTAATAGTTTAAACATTGTTAACCATTATTATTTTTTTAAAGTCATGTCAATTTTTAATGTTAGAAAAACTAACAAGGTCTGGCAGATGGTTACCTTGCTGTAATTAAGTTTATTTTCTTGTCTGAATTATGTCATTTTTTATTTTTTTTCTTGTATGCAATAAACTTATTAATATTATTAACTAACAAGCAACAACAATTTTAATAAAACATTTGTTGGTGATAAACTATGTTAAAAAATATTAGGCATATTCACAGAGAGTGTTCTGGCTGACAGGCCTAGTAGTCGAGGAAAAACATTTTATGCAATTAAATTTTATTTTAAATAGAATTTTCTGATCTAGTTAATAATTTATTTCATGTTTATTATAGATCATTCATTTTATCATTTTATGTGCAATAATCAATAAATACCCAGGATTGTATTAAATGATATTAAATATGTGAAAAGACACTTCTTGTAAAGTAGGTCAGGAAAATTTATTTTAAAAAAACATGAAAAATTCAGATTTGTCTTAAGTACGTAACAAAATTGTTATTTGTTTTTTGTTCTTTGCAAGTTGCAACCTCCAAAACCCCTGAATACAAATTATTTTTCCCTTGAAATTTTTTCCTACCAAATGCTTTGATTTTTTTATTGCTAAAATTGTGATACATCTGATATTAATCTTGATCAATTAAAAATTTAACAGGGTTTTAGAACCATACAAACTTTACGTAATGGCACAAACCTTGCTTTCATAAATAATTATAACCAGAAAAATAAAATAAAATGATTGAGCAGTTTTTGTTGATTTCATTCTTATTTTTCTTATTTATAGTGGCATAAAGTCTTAATATTTTAGATATTAGCTGAAATTAGAATAATCCAACTTTTCAATGGTTGTCATAACGTTGAAATTAGGTAGATTTAAAAAGAGTAAAAAATGCCCCATGTGAATCCAACCCAAAAATGTCAATTTCGTGCCATACAAATTTGCATCTAAAAGCTTTGAAAGGTGCTTAAAACGAATCCAAATTTTATTCACAATAAAATGTTGTATGACCTACTTTCCTGAAAGTTCCCTTTGTTTTTGAGACTTTTTATGTTATTTAATATGATCATGCAAGTTAAATAATTTCTTTTTTTTTTGTTCAAAGAAATTACAAATAAATACTGATATACATTCAGAACTTTAGGAGTCTAAGTCAAATCTCTTCGATATGCGTTGGGGAAAATCTGGCTAAAGGCTAACATTTATTTAAATTAAAATCGTTATAACATTTCTAGAGTGGGAGAGAGTGCTGATGACAATTCTAGGAGCAACACCTGCATCCTAGCATTGTCATCACCTTATTTATTTAGCACTATGTTTATACTTGTATATAACTTACATTTATTTCTTATCCTAGGTAAAACATACACCAATTTGAGTGATGTATATACCTTGAAATACATGCATAAGAAAACAGGAAATCACATTAAAGATAATTTATTCAAATTACTTAAAAAAATATTTTCTCAGCTCCTGGAGACCCACTTACAAGAACACTCAGACAGGTGTTCAATATTTTTCGAAATAGTATCATTAAAAAAAGTTCCATTTAAATCCCACACTCGTAACCAGCCCTTATAAGATAAAATTGATCTATCCTTTTAAATAAGTGTATTAATAAATGAAGATTCACATAAGACATAATGAAAGTATTACACTCAATGATAATCCCATTTGCAAACAATTAATGAAAAAATAACTGTTAAATAAAAGGGGTAAACAAATACAATGTTATCAAAACCTCTTTAATAAAACAACCACAACAATTTATTCATATATTTTAAAACAACTTGAGTTAATTTATTTTTTTAATTCTTTATTTTATTCCTAAAATAGTTTATATATTGTAATTAGATGTCAAACTAATTCAAGTAATGTTGTTACTCATGCAATAAGAAATAATATTTAAAAAATTTTTTGTAGCCATTATTGTCTTTTTTCATTGTAGGATTCTTCTTACTTTGTATAGGCATGTTTTTGAAAGATGATTGGCATGAGTTTTAATAACCTAAATTGGCTTCAGCTAGGAACTTTTATGGAGTTATCAAAAACTTATTTGTAAATTTTTGTTTAAAAAATTTTAGTGTATAAGTAATAGGACAGATTCAATGCACCAATTTCTATGTGTAAATGTAATAAATATAGTTTTCTCATTGCTCTGTTATTTCTCAGAAATTAATAAATCAATTAAATTTGAAGTATCTTTCTCTGAATTCTTTAAAGATTTAACAAAAATATAAATGTTATTTATTTTACAGTTATGTAATATGTTTATCAATATTGTGCTGTGTTTATTTCCATAAGAAGTAAAAATAAGGAAGTAAAGGATACCAAAGAACAGAAGGTCTTCACTAGTTTAATTATCTTTAGGACTGTAAACTTCAATGGTGATGATATCTCTTTACAGTTAAGCAACATGTAAAGACTTATTAGTTTATTTTTTAATTTAAATGATACATTATTTTAGGAAAAAATATAATTGAAAAATAAGTAATGAAATTATTAGGTCAACACTGTTAAGGTTATTGTATTAAGAAAAAATGTTTTATGACATAAGTTATGTTAAGTTGTGACATCAATAAAAGTGTAATAGGTGGGCTAGAATAATGAAGTGTGCTTTTATAATGTTTATTTCTTACATTTTCTTAAGAATTTTGATTGTTTGTACAATTTTATCAATTTTTCTATTATATGGAAGTGTTTCTAAATTTGAGCTAATTTCTCAGTTTTAAATATTTTACAATTTTTCTCATATTTATGGAGTCTTTTCATTCATGATTTTATTATTTATATTGCATTAGATCTGAAGCATAGTAAATGTCCAGCAGTTCAGTTGGAGATTTTCTTTCTAACTCAAGAGTTTAGTGAAGATCTGGGAAATCTACCCACCTCCATGTAACAACAAATATCAATGAAACTAATCTGACTGAAATTGAAGGAAACCCCAGTGAACCAGTATATTAGTTTTTATCCATGCAGGTTTCAACAGTTCAACAATTTGCTGACTATTGTTTGTAATTTCAATTGTGGGTTAAATTCAATACTGCATATATATTTGTTTAAAAACAAATCTTTTGAAAAATTAATTTTTACTCTTTCATATAGTACTCCTAAATTCTTGCTGTTTCAGACAAAGGTTGCAAATCTTTTGGGAGTTGCAGGGACTGATGTTCCAAACTCTGATATTCAAAGGCTTATTGCACAGCATTTGGTAAAGTATACATTAAACAGATCAAATCTTATATCAAAATATTAATTTAAGTTATAATTCTAGCTTGGTGTAAATGCATATGCCTTCATAGTAACCAACAATGGATACATCTTAATTCATCCTGATCTACGGCCTGTGGTATGCTCTACCTTTACTGTCATTCAAGTAATAATTAATAATAATGATTATTTGTAAAACAAATTAAATGATGATTACACCTATTCCTTCAGTATGGTGTCTGCTATCCATGACAGTCTTTGAAAGGTGTTGACGCTCTTGTTGGAGAGATACCACACACTATATTTTTTTTCTTTTACTTTCCTGGAGGGTAATGAAAAAACAGCGAGGTGGCTAAGGCTGAAAACTAGCCTCTCACGTATCTGGATCTGACCCATAGAAGAAGGGTCATCCTCACCCGATTAATAAGGATAGACAGACACTTAATTTGAATCAAAGCCCTTGTATGTGTCCGGCATACAGAGAAGGTTCCTTGATGTGTGCCTTTTGTGTCCCTAGCATGTGTTGATAGTGAAAGCATTTTTTAGTGAGAATGTGTTGTTTGGGAAGGTTAATGGTGGAATATCGAGTACCCTATCAACCTTCAATTGGGTTAGTTCTATAATAGGTGTAAAAGATGATGGAGGTATCTCCTCCACTCTAACTGAGTGAATGGTTTGTAAATAAGAAAGAATTTATTTAAAAGTGAGTGAGAGTGTGAATGGGAGACTGATTTCGTTGCGGGCTAATATTACCTAACTACTGATAGCCCATGGAGACCAACTTCATTGTCTTCCCCTGGTTGTTAATTTCCGGGTGTGGAAGCAGAAAGGGATACAAATAAAATGAAATTAATGAAAACCGAAAATAAACTTAAAACAAATAAATATATTTACCATGTTTACAAGAGTGCCCTACACCAATATTATTTCAACAAAAATTTCTCTTGCCTGATTTTCTCTCTTTATCACTTTTCAACATTCAACTTTTACGGCGGCCTGAGTGTACCCGCCTTCATTTGCCCAGTCCTTCAGAGAACCTTTCAGTTGAAGTGGGGCTTCCCCTCCCTTACAGGGTCTCCTTGTGTCAGTGACAGTTGAATGGATAACACTGAACTATTTGAAAGGATTTAATACTGAGGTCTGACACCAAACTGTCTACACTCAAGGTGGGTGATTCTCGGGGACTGCTGGTAATTCATTGTAAATTAAAAAAGCTGGAATAGCTGGTGAACTGTGAGAAATGATAAGATCAACTGTGCAAATGTGTGTTTATATGTACAAGTAGAAATACTAAGTAAATAAATAACTAAATTATGATTAATAATGTTCTTTGTAAAATTTTTTGCAATAATTTTCACTTTTAACTCAACACACACAAACACTTTAAAATTAATAATATAATGTTGTTTATAAATGTAAAATTTCAGTTCGATGGAATCCTGAAGCCAAGTTACAATAATATTGACATAACTGATGTTGAAATAATGGATGACAATTCGAGCCCACGAAACTATAGTAGCAGTTTGCTTCAGTTCAGAGAAAAGTTAATATATCAGTCAAACGGGAGTGAATCGTTCCCTGTAAAATATCACTATGATGGCATGGTAAGATGAGACAAATGATTCATGGTAAATTCAATAGATTGTTATGTTATGGTTGTATTTTAGCGCAGAGTTTACAGAGGAATAAGATCCTACCATTATAATGTGATTGTGGGCACTCCATTTGAGCTGGTTGTTGCTCTTCCAGTCGGTTATGGACAACTTAAAGTGGAAGGGCAAGTGGAAATAAAAAGATTAAGTACAGTCAGAGGTCCTTATATTTCATCTATTTTTTCATGTTAGTAAGGGATAACAGCAAAATCATTTTTTTAAATTTTAGGGTCAAAACCAGAAGAGTTTTTCAAAGTTAAAAATTGGAAAATACACCCTGACTGGTAATATATATTTCATTTTTTTAAAATTTATTTATATAAGCTAAAAATTTGAATGTTTTGAAAGGTTTTACTGTAAATACCACTATGGGGATGTTCATAACTTTAAAACTCCTGAAGATGAGTTATTGCATTTCCTTCTACGCTCTACATCACAAAAATGGAAATGGCCATTGCAGAGGAATAGCTCTCCTCCTGAACATCAAGGTGAATATATTATCATGAAATTAATACATCCTTGTAAATATGAATACAGAATAATATCAAATAAAAAAATAGTTCATTGTTTTAAAAAGCATGGATTGGATAATTTGGTTTAATTAATTACTCTATAAAACAAAGCGTATTAATTTTTTTTTAATGGGCTTCTCAAAAACTTCTTATGGTTAATGCATAAAATTATTTTGAACATATTATATAAAATTCTATTCAGTTGCTTTTTTTTCCATTCAGTAATGTTTTAATATCTTGCAGGAAATATATCAAAATCAGATTCAATGGATAGAACTTCATATTTCTGTAAGTGTAGTTTTCTTTTGTTAAACAAACATTAACAAAAGCTTAGGTTAATTCTTCTCTTTGATAAATGAATTATAGAACTGATTATATTCAATTTACACCATACTTCAGAATAATCCTCAATGTTTTGACAAATATAGCTTTAATTTTTGCCATTAAGCATTGAAAGGTTCTAGTTCTAAAGACGTGGGTTCAAATCAGCTAGCAGCTAGGGCTATTACTGGCTCCTCATGTTTGCTTATCTTGCTTTTTCTTTTTTTAATTACCTCTATCTTTGATTTTCAACCCTTCTACACATGATTAAAATGTCCATTAAATCTAATTAAAATACAATTCATACTATTTAAATGACTTTCTAATCTAATCTAAATTTGGCCAGTCTCAAGAGGTCGTGTTATAAAGCTGAGAATCCACCCCTACAACTATGATAAAATTATGTACCTAAACCTACAGTTAGCAAGAACCTTGATGTCATCCTTTCATACTAATAAATATAAAATTCACACACAGTAAAAACCTTGCATTCGCTATCCTAAGGTAACCTAACTGGCTTATCAGGTCTATGGGTACTCTATATTTCACACAGACTGTGACCATATACACTTAACCACTCATGCAAATAAATACATTCACAAAATTGGGCAGTCACCAAGTTTTTTGATTTTACAGCAGGGTCTACTCTCCTGTCACACAGCAAATATATATAAACCTAAATAACTTAGACTACTTTGATATGTTTGTTGATATTCCAACATAAACACATCCAACCTACTATAACTTTCTTGCTAATAAATATATTTTCCCTTTTCATTACTCTTGTTTTACACTTTATCCATAAACTCAGATGAACTAAGATAATGACTATTCACAACCAACAAACAAGAAAGGAACCCTGCAACAATTCATTGACAAATTTAATTTTGTTAATTGATACTGAATCTGTTGAATTTTTTTTTTAAACAAATTATTCATTTGTATTAACTTTAATTATATTTTAGGTGACAGAACACTTTTCCTCTCATTGGTGTATGATGCCAAAGTTACTAACTGGTTTTCAGGAAATATCAGTCTACCTACAGCAGAAGAAAAAGGGTAAGCTTCGAGATATAAGGTTTAAATAAAATAAAAATTGAATCACTGTCATTACATTTTAATATAAAGAATAAAAATTTTTATTTTAAGCACTACACTATCAAATTTATTGGGATAATTTTATGAAGTTACAATTCTTATTGGTTAGTTTAAATGACAATGTAGAATAAGATATAACTTAAAAAAGTACTAAGTTATAATGAAAAACCAACAAAATGATGCTTATACAATTTAATAGCTTTTAATGGATTCCCACAATAACACAATATTTTTATTTTATTTAAGTCAAATGCTTAAAAATGATTTGGTATGTACTTTAGTGTGCGAAAGAAACTAGTAATGATTTCTAAGGTTGCAACCAACACAAGAATTTATTGGTATGAGAATGAATTCCACTGTTCATGCTAAATTAATATTTTCACCTCAGATTAAATTCATGCCTCCATTTTAAGTTCATTAAAATATTACTTTGCCAAATAAAAAATTAAATTTAAAAAAATATATTTTAAAATGTCGAGAAAAACCATATCATATGTATATTTTTACAGTGAGGTAAGTAAGCAAGAGAATCCAAACATGTGTGAGTGTGTGTATCCTATGTGCAAGCTTGTCCGAAACTAGTTTACGTTCATTTTTTATTTACATCTTATTGCTATTGATTTTCTATTTGTTTATCTGCACTTTTCATTTACTTTTCTCATTATCTTGCACTAACATCACTGTTCTATTGCATTATAAAGCCCTATCGCAAAGCTGATGGCGTTGTTGTCAAGGTAAAGTAAGCTAACATATAATCATGTTTATTATGCTCTCATAGTGTACAAGTTTCACAGCTCAGAACCATCATTAATGGCTTAGCTAATAATGCCAACAAAAGTTAACTAAAGTTAATAATATGTTATTATGGTTGATGTAAAATTTGAAGAATTGAAATTGACAAGATTTTGTAATATTAAGACAGAGACGAGAGCAAGCCCGATATTGGAAACAAATGTCATAATGCCTAATAACGTATAATGTTCAGAAACAAAGTGCTGTTGTTTTATAAATCTTAAAACAATACAACAAAATCTTGATTAAGTTCTTCAATTTCATTAAACTCCACTAATTTAAATGAACTTTTTAAATTCAGAATGTTTTAAGTATCGTGATTATAACCTTAAAGGCATCAGCTAATTTCTTGGTTCCAGTACTGAGATAAAAACTATTTGCATGATTTCAATTTCAAGACAGTTGTGTGAAAATGTTTGCAGTATACATTTCAATGTGTAATATTTGATGGCCATTAATTAATAATTATTTAGAGATTATGAGATGTGGTCTTGTGTGATGTAGGTTTAGAAAAACATTTTCTTTGTCGTGCCAATGTTTCGATCTTTATTGAGTTCATTTTCCGGGGCTATTTACACAGAAAACACACTTTGAGTAAGAACGAATACTTTGAACATTAAATTTCTATACTGTGTTCATTATTGTATAAATTCATATTCATATGTATTTGTATAATTTAAAATATTTTCATAAATCCCAGGCCTTTTTTTTTATTTTATTTTTTTTTTTTTAAACTACATTACATTAGACTGCATCTCACAATCTCTAAATGTATATTTCAATGTTCCATTATGCTTTTTATACTCAAACATTTGATAAATTGGAAAATATTCAGTTAAATTATCACTCTTGATAAACATAAAAAAATATAAATTGACAATTAAAGTGGATGGTTTTTCTTATACTGTGACTATTCTTTGAACAATCATATTGGAAAGAAATAAAAAAATTCTTTAAACTAGTTCTCTCTGTGCTTAAAATTTTACAACCTGTTAAATAACACATCTTACTAATCATTATTCTAGGATAGATAAATACGATGTTACAAAAAAAATAATTCAAAAAGTAATTCTAATCATTAACATTGTAATTTTATTAAACAATATTTTCAGGAGGAGATATGGTAAATTGTTTTAGGTTAACACATATTATAAAGTAATCAACTAATATTTTTATCTACATTTATAAATTATACAATGGTTATGTTTTTATATTTTCCACCAATTGAACCAACAATATACAGACCTATAGTGAATGATTTTTGTTTAACTCAATACCACAGGTACCTCTCCCTTAAACACATTTCTTAAACATGACTTAGTCACAACTCAATCCCAATTATTATGTTTACTCATTTTTCAACAATCAAAAGTGTCAATGTATGTAAATATTGGTGAATCCTGTAATTAAGCATTTAACAAGATGGAAATATAGTAAGCATAGAGATTAATATTTTCTGTTATAAGAGTTTAAGCATATTAACACATATTTACTTGTGGCATTGAGGGCTAAATCTTTAGATTGCTTCATGATAGTGAATTATATACAAACTGTCCAATAGATTATGTTACACCATTAAGGAACAATGGCTGCAGTATGTTGCAATAGTAATAATAACATTAATAATTATTATATAAGTAATATTGAAAGGAAGATTTCTCATTATTTACAATACTTGTTGCTAATTTTATTAATCTCTTTAATATTTTAATGGACAGTATAATAAAAAGCAATCGATTCTATAAATTAAATAATGAATTCATTATGATGTTTTTGCATTTTAATAAAGTTAGTCAATTATTTTTGATTCGATCAATATTCTTGTTTTTGAAATGATTTCAAAAATTTGTTTCGCAATAATAAGATTAAACATTTATAAACATTTATAGTCAACTTTAAATATATAATATATGTTGAGATTCAGTCAAAATATATGTACTCTGCACTGTATCTCTAATCAACAGTGCATTCATGTATTAATGCTTCATTATTTTGGTAGGGAAGAGATGAAACAAAGATTTGGGATATCATTGGTTTTTTTGGCTACAAGGAGTGGTTTGACAAGATGGCAAGATTTGTCCACCAATTCAGAGAATGAAGGTGAAAATAAAAATAAGTAAGTGAAAAATTGATTTTAACAAGTTTACATGCAACACAATTTTACCTTAATTTTTTTAAAAAAATATGATCTTAATAGCATATTTGTAATATTCAGTTGCAATATACATACACAATTTTTTTTAGAAGGAAAATTTGTGTAACAGGCAGAATTTGAACCCATGACCATCAGATAAATATTTCAATCAGTAATAAAAATGTGCTTCTATATGAAGCCGCTGTTTGCTTGCAATTGGAATAAACTGGAAATAGAAGTGGGATTTGTGGCGTGGGTGGTTTTTCATTTAAAAAAAAATTGTGTAAAATAAATTGAATATAAATAATAAACAAATATAAATATATGTAACCATTTTGAGTTTTAAGGCATTTTAGTAAAATTCATAACAGAGCTGTTGATGAAACATGGTATAAAAGGGCTGTTGAACATTATGTCAATGATAAACATAATAACAGGCAGATCTTTGTGTATTCTGTACCCTTTGATGCAGGTTTGTCTTTTTATTTCACTATTCTATCTTAATATGGTCAAAAATCAATTAATAAATTATTTTAACTAGGTAATGATAATGATACACTTGTAACTGCCACACATGCAGTATTTATAAAGGACAATGCGAGGGAAGCACCCGCTGCAGTGGTGGGATACCAGTTTCTTCAATCTTCTCTACATGCTTTGTTCAAGAACATCACGTCAACGGTAAATTGTATTCAGACTCCCTCTGATATTCAAATTACAATTCTATGTTATTCTGCACAGTGCGATCGTTGTGAAAAAACCTGTGCCAATTCAGATTTGGACTGCTACGTCTTAGATAACAATGGGTATGTGATTGTTTCTGAAGACAGGAAAGACACAGGAAAATTTTTTGGAGAGCTAAAGGAAAATGTAATGACAGATTTAGTTAAAGATGAAGTTTACAGAAGAATTGAAATGTATGACTATCAAGCTGTCTGCTTTAGAAACAATAGACAAGAGCCAAGCAATTCAAACAGATTATACACTGTATGTTTCAAAATATTTTCTCAATTTTAGTTTTTTACTTCTAAATTATGCTAACTTTACATAAAAAAAAAAAATGTTTAGCCACTAAACTACATGTTTTGGATTATGAACTGGTTTATCACACAACTTATTTGGTTAAGTATGCAAACAGAAATACATGGATTTATTCAATACGCTTTGTCTCAACCAATAGAAGAGGATCGTAAGTAATTTAGCAACTGGGTTATTTAAATAATTGGATAACTAGTTCTAATTAATTTAAAGTATGTCCACACTCAATTGGATTGTAATGAAACTTTAATTGTTATTATTAGTTGATGGAATGATATCAGAGACCTTTGATGAAAGTTCAGAACCAGCAAATATGGACCATACAATAAAATCCAACGAACGTTTGGCTATTAAAATGATGATTAACAAGACACAGCCGCAACCATGTGATATGCAAGTTGGGCTATATTCACTTGAACCAATTCAAAAGTGGAAAGTCAACCACCATAGAAATTGCAGGTACATTATGTGTTATGTTATTCATAACATTTTCCTCTATAACATTTATATATTTTTGGCCAGGCCCTATGTTGTGCAACTTATAAACTGCAGTAATTTAGTGATGGTCGTGGTAAATAGGCTTTGCAAAATTGAAGATAAAAGGATAGACAGCCTTCCAACAGAAATTATCTACAACTCGACAAGTTTATCGTGTCACAAAGTTCTTTTCAACAAGCTTCCTAGGCGAAGACTAAAGAAGTGTACTAATAGCCATCCTAAGGTTGGTATTAAATAACAAATTGATATTCCTATAAATAATTCATGTAATTATTTGTTTGTTTAGGAAAAAGATATTAAACTTTGTGGGAGATCTTCGCTCCTGCAGCCCCACAAACTTTTAAGTGGCATTCAAATGATATTCCTATTGTCTTACTGGACCTTTGTATAACGCTTTACTTATCTACTAAACTTTACGGACTGTGGGGGTGAACATTGTTATCACACTTTTAAATGCCTTTGTCATTGACTAAATTTATCTGTGATATGTTATATTATGCCAATTAATGTAATCCAAGCAGTATGACATTAGTTTTTGAAATTTAATTGTTGAATTTTATACTTAAATACCATTTTGTTAAGAAATGATAAGAAAATTTATTACAAATTTTTAATCAAAGTTAAAATTTTAAGAGGGATTGTTTCATTTTTCCACTCCTATTATGATTAATGTACAACACACAGCATGCTGAAGCATTCCGTTTTAGGAAGCTTGCATCTGAATGTTATGTACTGATAAATATAAGTTGGTACATGATGGTCAGATAAATATATGAACAGAGTTGCTGCATGTTATGTGGAATTGGGAGTTTTTTTTTAGAGTCTGCTTAAAGTATCTTGAAAAATATGCTTGTATTGACAAAGATTTTCAAAGATGTTTTGTCTAAGAGTGAATGATTAACTAGTTTTATATAAACAAAACCAATCACCCTTCTCGGCCAGCAATCTTATGGTGTTGACTTAGTTTTCCAACACATTTCAACAATCATATACGTTGAGTAAACAGTATGTGCAGGCTCAACCCAGAACTTTGATCACTTTCTGCGTTTATGCTCTATAAACCTTAGGAAGAGTTGAATAAATTAAACCAAAATTATTTGTTGAAGTTATATAAAAACTATTGTTCTACATTCGGTCATTAAACTGTTTTTTTTTTCCAAGTATTTTCAATATTATTAATTTATTTCTTTTAAGACTCAGACAGACAAAACTTTGAACATAAACTATTTAGATACATAATTTTTTATGGTATACATACAATGAAAAGTCTGGATCTAATACTTATATGTGATTTTGCTTGTTTTTGATTGAACGTTAATAGTGATTTTTTAGCAAGAATCAAATGAACTGGTTAATCTTTATAAAGCTTTTTTGCCACTTAAAAGGCTTTTTAAATAAAATATACTATTTCCGTTTTATTAAAAACCTAACTCAAGTAGCTAGCTTGGTACTGCTAGTATTTTAATTAAAAAAAAAATTGTTCCTCTTCACATAACATAACTTATTTAAAAAACTTGTTATAATAATTAAATACTAAATAAATTTAAATATTCATTAATTCTAGTACAAGTAACATGCAGATTAAAATTTATCATTTCATTATTCATTAACAAACAGCATGCATTAAACATTTTCTAATTTACAACTGTGCTTAAAGCTAAGTAGAATAAGTAGGAACGGTGAGACATATAAAAACCAATGACATTTTATGTGGTAGCATACAGTGTGGGGCTACTGGAGAAATTTCTCTTCCAAAGTTTTATTCTATTCTATTCAACAAAGCTTTGTTGAATTATGCCTATGTGGGAGGAGAATGCAATGTACAACTTTTACGATTTTAGACAGTGTAAAATGTTAGCACTTAATATAAAGAAAAGTTAATGAAGTCCAAAATCCCATCTTTGTTAAAATCTTGATTTTTAAAATATTGCTATATAAATATACCTATAAAAATAATTTTATATCCAATGACAAAATCAAATGTAATTGTCTAAATAAATTATTTTCTATCTGATTTTGAATTTTGTCTTCCTTCAAAGATCACAAATTAATTAAAAAAATACAGAATCCTAACCTTTTTGACATGTGCATTACTAAATACATCAACAGTAAAATTATTTTTGTAATATTTTTTGACATTGTTTCAATTTTTTATGATTAAAGAAGATTAAATTAAATTGATTAAAGCACTTTTGCAAATAAAACCTTATCAATGTATAAGTAATTTTAAATTTTCTCATTCCTGCTAAGAAAAACAATTCTAATTGTAATAAATGCAAGTTAAAGTGGATTAACTAATCTAACAATATTGATAATATTAACTCTTTATAAATTTTTATATGTAAATATGGTGACATTTCAAGGGACTAAAGAGAAGTACATGTTTTGTTGAATAAAAATATTGTTTTCAATAGAATTGTGTATTATGTATCCGAAATTTTTCCTATTTTATTATTACTTACTATAACAATTTTGATACTTGAGTGAGCAAATTAGTTATGATTTTTCTTTTTTTAATTCAAAATTTTATGTTTGTTATTTAAATTGTATTTTTCTGGGCTACCGGATGCTAAAATGGAAAGTTACTAGCAAATTTATTGTACTATTTACCCCAACATCAATTAATCTGTCATCTGATAGACAATGTATTATAGGTACTTAAGAAATTAGGACTAAGGACTTAAGTCACTTGGGCTAAAGCTGTAATTTCCTTCACTAAAGAAGTGAAATATCTAGGCATCAGTTTTTATCCAAGACTTTCTTGGAATCGTTTGATGAGGCACCCTTTTGCTACATACCAAATCAACCAAAAAGGTATATTCCAATGAATTGATAAAGAATAAGTCCTTGGATTGACGGGTTTGTATTTTGGGTTTGAGGCAAAAAGTTCATCAAAGGGACATCACAGAAACTAATGGTATAATACAAAATTTAGGACAGGTAAGGACTAGGATGATAGTAGGACTGCTGTCTGAACATTGCAGACTTTGCAGAGCCATATGTATATAAACAAGGCTGTACAAATGATACTAGAATGAAGAAGAAATAGCTTAACCATTGTTGGTATGAATGCCTATGCAGACTGAGATTTCTGTTCCTAGGAAAGGAAAAGCTACCATCAGTGGATTTGCAGATGATTGCTTCATACATATCTGCAGGTTGGTTAAGTATACATGAATCCAACTTTTCCAAAATAATTGGAACATTGTTTGCATCTTAAACCATCTTGGGAGTGTTGACTGGTTTAGTATCTTGAAGAGCCTCTTCAGCTATAGACATAAGGTAGCCTTATCAAGAATTTGCCAGGAGTGAGAGTGCAAGGTCATTGGGATTAGGACTAAGGTCGGGAAAATAAGACTAATTCTATTAATATATAAAAAGTAATTAGTTCTTCATAAGTCAACATTTTTGTCTCCCTCAACTTTTCAAAAGACAAATTTGGATTAGACTGTTGCTTCCCACAAACCACCAATTTCTGGTGCTTGGGTAGGTATGAATTTCCAAGTAATATTTTCACAGGATAACTAGCTATTGGAGTTAGCTATACATTTTGTGAGGTTTCTTACAACAAGCACAGATGCACTGTAATTTATCTTCATCTTGATTGTGTAAATGCAGATTTTCTGATTTATTTTGTTTGAAATCATCTTTTATTGTGGTACCCTTATCCTCGTAAATAGATTGTTAGCTTTCAGTTTTGTTTTGTTGAACGGAAATGAATTGGTCAAGATTGGTACTTCCCTGTTATTGTATTTTAAAGTTGGTTAATGGTTGGTATGCTTGCTTGCTGTCATGTTGAATTATACTTTCTATTTGTATACTCTAGACTCTAGAGTCCAGTTTCATCGACGAGAATGTATGGACCCAGTAAAGTGATCAGTGTTGCATTTAAATGGCAATGACAGCAATTAAGAAACTGCTGGTGACTCTACGCTGTATATTAAACGAAACAATTGTACAGGTTTTAAAAACTTCAATGACATGGAAAGTAGGAGTGGTGAACGCAACATTTAACATTTTTCCCCTTTTAAGAGGCTAACGTCATTGAATTAAATTTATCGTGATTTTTTTCTTCTCGTCACTGTCTCGTGTTCTCAAGAGGCATGAAGTAATGAAATAAATGTATTACGTAATACATGAGAGCAAAAGTCACGAGTGTGGCTGACCCACAGCGGTGGGGGATCGATCCGAAGTCGCTGATTCAAACTCGGTGGGTTTTCCGAATTCTGGGTTTTTAAGGGCTTGGAAATTTGGAATATACCAGAAATAACGTCTTCAAAGTCCGTCATGCACATGGTCTGCGTCGTGTTCTGCTGAAGACCGGGTTGCTGCCGAGTACCTCGGTCGCAAGTTGTAACGCCTAGGGAACCTATTTTGACCCACTATCTAATTTTGTTCAAGATAGATTTGACGTACGTCAAAATGGGTCGAGATTTATCTGGTTTTGAAAGGACATTTTTGAAACAAGAGATTAAAAGAGGTCCCGTTCCAACAGTGCAAATTTACAATAGTTCGAAAACGTATTTATGATAATGTGTGGTCGACCCATGCAGACCATGGTGAGATAAAAACACTAAGAACACTCGTGGCAGATAAGAACAAACAATAGTAATTGATTTTCGAGGACCAGACAAACAAAAAAAAGAAGGTGAGTACAAAAACAAAGACAAAGTCATTACAATAGTACGTAGAAGTGAAAAGAATTCACCCAATAATCTTATCGGTATTTAATTGATTGTATGTTAATTGAAATAATTAAAATGTATTATACTTGAAATATTTTATCACAATACATTATTTGTGATAGGGGGATTAATAATTTAAAAGTACCATTGTTTGAAATGATGTATCAATCTCACTTGTTGCCTGAGGTTGTGAACATCGTCTTGCGACAAGAGGATGTGCATGAACGCCAAAATGACCCAAAAGGAAGGAGAAAAAGGTTAGCGTTTATGACAATTTTACAATCAAAGTGTTCTCATTTCTTTCATCATTGGACATCCTTCGATCGAGTAATCATAGTACAAGGGATGTCAAACAACTTTTCTCAAATGTTAGCCTTAGTTCTGCATACTCTCAATAATGTTCCCAACAGCTTTAAACCTTATCACAATGTCGTTAGAGTTAAGATTTGTTGTGTCTACTTAAATTTAGAACTTGTTTGGACTTAGCTTGTGTATGGTATGTAGTTGTGTATCCTTGGAGGACTTAGCTCATAGAAGGAGAGTCATCCTCACCCGATCAATGATTAGTCATGTGAGATTGACTTTGACACTAACATTTGCGCCAAAGCCCACGTTTATAGCAGAAAAAGGTTACTCAATGTGACACTTAACTGAAGGGTGGTATTACTTAGCTTCTTATAGAAAGTGTGTAGGAAGGCTATGGCTGGGATATCACAACCTCCTGACCTAACTACTGCGGTTATGCTCCCTGATGCTAAAATTTCAATAAAAACAAAAGATAGTGGCAGTGTCAGTGGGCCTGATCATTCTCACCCTATTAATGATAGGCCTTGCAAGATTGACAATTTGTAACAGTCTTTTGAGCCAAAGTCTGCATATGTGTCTGGCATTTATCAAAATGTGTCACACTTAATTGAACAGGGCCAATCCTTGGCTCCATAAGAGTGCATGTAGGAATGTCATCCAATATGAGAATTGTGTTTGAGCACAGCGGCGAGTATCTATGTCCGTCTTCCTGGAAGATACAAGGTTGTATATAATGCTGATATTTTTGTGTACCCTACTGTGTCTTGAGAGTGAATGTATTTATTGACATGATTATGTAATACAACAGGACGGATGGCAGAATATTGAGTACCCCATCAACACTTGAATAGGTTACTTGTGTAAATATGTGAGAGAAAGGCGACCATAACTGATTGTAAGTGAATGGTAATTGAAAAAGGCTGTATTTAATAGTGAATGGGCATGGATTTAGGTATTGATTGTGTTGTGGACTGAAATGATCTAGCTGATGCTGGCCCATGGAGCCCAACTTCAATGGCCAGATGGATAGTTGATTGCCTGCTGATAATTGTTTGTAAATTACTCAAATGCTGGAATTGCATGATGGAATTGAAATGATGTCAAATGTCATCCTAACTAAGTCCTTAGATAAAAAGTATACTTAATTTAAATAATTAATATGGTCAATTAAGAGGACTAAATACGTTTATGTATGAATAATCTTTTAACCCACAGTAATTCCTGTTTTGCATCAATTAACTAATATAATAGTGTGAGTCCTCTTTTTTTTGAGCCATTTTTTAAACTTTTAATGAGATCATTATTGCAAAGTTATGTTGCTTCACTGGACCAACTGTCTCATACAAAATATTTTATTAGTTATTGAGGATGATTTGGATCAAAAAGTAATGTGAAGCTGCAATGATTTCTTTTTAAATTTCAATAGGATGTGTTTTCTACTTTTGTAGCTGCCTTTCGACATGTGGACATATAAAGAAATGTTTGTGGCCTATTTAAGCATATTACAGCTTTTATGTATAAAGATATAAATGATAAGAAAATGTTCTATGAAATAGGATGTAAAGTTTAGTTATAGGCTATTTTATAACTTACAAGGGTTTTCTTTTTTTCTCTCTGATAAAAGTATTGTTATCTCGGTATGATTTGATTTATGAATCCATTGACACCATTAAACGGTGTGAAATCGCCTTAAAATGTTATTCAGATTGATTAGTTCAGGGGATTAGGCAATTGTCAAAAATAAGCGGTTAATGTATTTACATGCTTTTCATTTCTTTGAAATTTTTATCATTCTTTTTCTTTTCTTTCCTCTTTTTTCTGATTAGATCATAAATATAAAATAATGAATAGAAAATGATTTACGACTTCAGTCATTCTTGTTATTTCTTCTGGTGAACAACATTTGTGTAGTGTAAAATGGATGGCAAAATGAACCAACTGCAAGAGAAAGGTAGTAGTGACTTACAATTCACATCGTAATTGTGTTTGTAATATGTAATATATATAATCACCAATATAAATTGGGGATAATGTACGATTTACATAAAAATATATAAAATTCATAAATTTGTTAAATTGTCTTGACATTGAAGAGAACTGAATATAACTCATAGTTTCATTTTTGTAATTCATAAATGAGACTCTATACAAGAGTATTAAATACATTAAAAAAATTTAAATTGTTCATTATTCTACTAAAATCTATTTTTGAGATATATATAGTTGTAAAACTATGTATATAATAAATATGATATAGGAGCTAGTTTCTTGCGTGGGTTTCTCTATATTTTAAGTGTGTTGATTGTTTATAATTTTTGATCATTTAAAAATAAAACATTGTTAGATGGAATGTTTTAATTTTCTATTTTGTTGACAAAATATATTATATGCAACATATTCCAAAAGATTCAGCCAAGATGACAGTGCTAATTGTTTGTACTGATGTGATTCACAGTCTAATTGAGATTAGCCAAACAAACAAACAAAACAACAATAAATTTAATTCCAGTAGCGCATATATACTTGTAAAGAATTTTATGTACTCTTGCAATCTATTGGTTTTTTCATAGGAACTTGTTCATAATCTTGATAATTTGTGATGACCTCCTGGGGTTTTGTACTCTTAATTTATTTTGGTGAGCAGCCACACCCTTTTTTAATGTACAAAATACATATTAAAAAATAACAGTTTATAATTTAAATTTACAAAAAATCAAAGATAATAGAATGAAATGTAAACTTCTAAAATCTAAAAGAAATAAAATTAAAGTAATAACACTTCATAGTTATTGCCACCGACTGTAGCATTTGTATTGAGGAATAGTATGTGTTTTTGGCAATTCAACACAATGGTGGCTCTGCTTAACTCATTTGCACTGACTTCCTCAGTGTTGTCTCCGGTCTTGTAATGAAAAGGTGGCTAAGGCCGGGTCATTCCAAACTTTGGACATAACCATTGTGATCCAGCTCCCTGATGCAGACAATGCAATAAAAAAAAGTAAGTGGTAGTGTTAGTGGACTGGATCAGAAGAGCTCTCATGTATCAGTGCTATTGATAGGTGGCCCCCGAAGACTGACTCATAGAAGAAGAGTCATCCTCATTTGATTAATGAGGGTAGTCCATACAAGATTGACCCATGAACACTTCCTTTTGGGCCAAAGCTTGCATTAACATTAATGGTATGTAGAAAAAGTTTGCTCGATGTGCCCCACTTAATTGAAGGGTGACATTCCTTGGCTCCATAGAGATCGTTTATGAATGCCACCTGATATGGTATTTTTGTAAATATTGAAACTGCATGCATTTATTAGTGTGAATTCATAGTGACCATCGATCCTCAATTAGATTAGTTATATAATACCATTAAATTAATTAAAGGGTAATGGAGAAATATCAAGTACTCGATAATCCTAACTGAGTGAATGGTATGTAGGTAGGAAAGAATGTATTTAAGAGTGAGTATGAATGGGTTTGGAAATGGAGACTGTAGGGAAAGACTAGCTGATGGGAGCCTCCAGAGCCCAACCTCAGAGACTAGCTGGATAAGACACCTGACTCTGAACTGCCTACACCTGGGGTGGGTTTGTTGGAGGACTGGAGGAATTGATAAGTTTTACTCTGTGCAGATTTGAGCTTGTTTATAGCGGTAATAACGCTTAATGCAATAAAATAATAGTATATATGTCAATTGAATAATTTATCAAAAAATTAAAAGGTGAAAAGGATCCTCCTAATGATCATCAGACTCTAACAAAAAAATAAATGTTTTGCGAACTTTATGTTGAAAGTCTTATAATGACCTCAGCATCTTTGTCATTGTATTGACCTGCGTTGCCGTTTACTGGCATCCGTCACAATTTCCTTTCATCTCACATTTGTTCAGATGAGTGGGTAAGAATTAGTTTTATTATTGTATAATTTTCATTTCAATTTTTGTTCAATATTACACGTGGTGTATACATGAATTTGAATACATGAGTTCTGACGATTCACTGCTGATTCAATCTGACAGAAAACATCATAGTATGTTTGTTATCCTGTGTTAGTAAATATAATCGGTCGCTGCATTTGCTAAGATATTTTTTACTGAATTTTTTCGTCTTTAAATGTGGCGATCTTACGATGATGTGGCTTGGTGCTTTTGTTTCTAAATTTCTTGAATTGGGTTAATTTTTTTACGTTTAAGTCAATTTGATTTGTTTTCTGCCATATTCTATACTTTTGCCCCATAAACCATTTTTTTTTATTACTCCTTGTAGTCTCAGGTTTTTCTGTTATTTGTTTGTGGTGAAATGTTTTGAATTTAGCCATTTTTGTATGTGTATCCCCTCCCCCCAAGAAAAGTTGTGTTCTCAACTTCTTTATGATGAGTTCTTTGTTCAGATTTAACCAATGAACTAAATACTAATGTGTACTCACATGGTGCTTTTGTCAATGTTAATGAGTGTTCCTTCTTTGGCAGATATTTTTGATTTAATTTAGCAGCAGGAGTGTATATTTTGTGAAATCATATATATTTTTAAATTAACATTTTCTGCCTTCGTTACCAAGTCTTCTGTTATATGTGCATGCACATAAAACTGTTGTAAAAGTCAAACATTTAATGGGCCTTAATTAGAATATGTAGTGTTTTTCATGTTCTTTTCCTTAAGCAATCTTGAATTTGGCTCATTTTTCTTCCATGTGTTGTAAAAATTAGTTTACTTGGTTGTTTTAACCATGTACACATTATTTTGATATACTGGTATATATTATCAAACAGAAAAGCTGCTCTTTTGGTTTTTGGAATAGTGGTAGATAAGTGGCCGGTGTGATACACTCTCAGCTCGTAGACTTTATAGTCGTGAGCTCAATTCCCCAATGCTCCTCTTCCCCCTATAAAATATAATGAATCTGTAATTTGATTCTTATTGATCATGTTGGTCTACTCGTCTTCGGTCTGTTAGATATGATAAGCATTTCACCATCTTTAATATTGCATCTAGATAAGAGATTTTTACGGTTAAAACCCTAAATTTTACTTAAGGAATATAAATAGGGCGAGCGGCTCATGACTTGTTACATCCTTGACACATCGAACATTGTGGGATGCCGAAATTAGTCTGACAGTGTAACCCAGACAGGCAGGCCAGAGTGGTTGTTAATAATCAATTAACAGGTCCAATTTTTTATTATTCAACATTAATGAATGTTAGAACAAAAAATTATCTTTTTTTATTTTGTTGCTATCATTAGTTCAACTTGAACATAAAACACGGGTTTTAGTTTTATAGCAATTTTGGACAACAAGGTATTTTTTTATACTCATTGTCATGGTAATTATCGTGTGACGGTCACTTTCAATATTCATAAATAATGTAACTGTGGCTTTCTTGTTTTTAATACATTTTGTACAATTTAAATCATCCTTGATGCCTCCAAAAAAGATGTACTATGGTAAGTTCAATGTTAAATGATTTTTAACTTCAGTTTTCAATTTTTTAAAATTATTTTTCAATAATACACTTGTTTAAGTGAATTAGGTGTTATGATGCCCTAAACACTCAGCTACCACAGTCCTCGAAGCTCATTTTAGGTGGCTTTATAACTTTTCCTACAAAAAATTATTTAAACATTGTTTCAGTCTATTAATTTGCTTATGTAAACCAATCATGTTTTCCTTGATTAATTTATCACAACAAGCATTTATAGTTATGTTGATTTGGCTAGGAATATAGTGAGGATCAATTTTTATTATACACAGGCTCATTTTAAAAACAAACATATTAATCATAAAAGCCCAGCGACATACAGTGTCTAATATAAGTTTTGTTTGTTCACTTCGTTGTTGCTTCTTTTTTATACATGTAAAGGAGGGATTAACATCAGTGTTGGGTTGGGTGTGGGGTCAAACCACTTTTTTCAGACTATAATCAATTAAAAGTCATGGGTTCTGCCATGTTTCATACCAAGAACCGCTAATGAGGCAAATATGAGTCAGACCCCAAAACCACTCAGCCACCACAATCCACTGCCTAGCTATAGATGTAGAATGATTTTATTTATCAATCTTGTATTTTGTATAAGTTATTAGATTAAAGTCTGTATTCAAAAGGAGACTGCAATGCACTTTTTCGGGGCAGTGTGTCCCTCATCAGGCAGATGTGGAGTAGCTTTTGTGTTACTTATTAGAATTTTAATCAAATAAGTTGCATAAAATGTAAGATTGATAAACAAAACCATGCTACCTATGGAGTATCATGGAATATGGATTTGTAAAATGCTCTCTTGGAGTCTGCGGAGTGTTGAACATGTTTTAGTCATTTTTCATTATTTTTGTATAACTATCCTTGGTGTTTCAGTCAGACATGCTTTAATTCAATATAAGATAATAAAACCTTTATTTTTTTAAAATAAAGTCTACAACATTGATCCAATCTTACAGAATGATTCGAAACCAAGCACTAATTTACATGGATGAATTTCTGTTGTTAGATAAATTATTATAAATATATTTTATGCCATAGTCAAATTATATTTAAAATTATGTTTTACAAATTTTAATTTTCTTTTTCTTTTTTTTTTTTTTTTTCAGTCAAAATGCCTCCTCCACTGTCAAGGGTTACTGTGATCGGATATGGCATAGGCCATTTGCTAAATGATCTCTGTTCTGCATTATGGTTCACATACTCACTCATATTTTATAGTTTAGTTATTGGATTTTCCAGTGTTTTTACTGGAGCTATTATGCTCATTGGACAAATTGCTGATGCATTAGCTACACCAGCAATTGGAATATGGTCAGATCGTTCATCACTAATTTGTTTAAGTGCCCTTGGAAAACGGAAATCTTGGTATGCACTTGGTAAGTTTAAATAAGTTTTTAACTCATTATTAATTATTTATTTTTTGTTATACGTCAAATGTTTGTTTTAGTTTTATGTGAAATTTAACTTACCTCTTTGAACACAATGCTATTATTTGCTGTACTTATTTAATCTAATTTGTTGATCTTGTTTTTAGGAACACTACTTGTCTTAATATCGATGCCATTTATGTATTCCCCATGTATTGGTTGTGAAAATAAGAGTGTATATTTTCAATTGTTATATTACTCGTTTTTTGTTGTGATATTTCAATTTGGTTGGGCTGCTGTTCAAACTGTTCATCTTGCACTGGTCACTGATTTAACGTTCATAAGCAATGAGAGGACAAATCTTTTATCTCTTAGGTAAGTATTAAGTATATTATTAACAATGCAAATAATATTCATTAGATTAATCTGCACATTCTATGGGTTTTGGGGTTAATTACAATATCATTAAAGCTGGGTTAAATTCAGTTAGGAACAATGATTCAAGCTAATATCAGTAAAGTCATTTCTGTGAAATTATCATATCTTTTTAGCATAAATAACCATGATATTTTAAAAGTAGCAACAAGTGATATATTTATTTTTATTATTGACTTGTTGATAATTTTGCAGGAAATCACGAAGGATTTTCTTATCAGGCAATTAAATTTGTAACCTGAGTACTGTAACATTTCATTACTTGTTCAAGTTAGTAATATTTGCAAGAGCAAAAGAAATATCAGTCATAATTGTTGAACTAAAAAAAGCAGTATAACTATTTGAATTTAAATGTTTGAAATGAAAGAAAACATTGAGTTCATTTCACCCTTAAAGCAATATCTTGAATTTTATGTTAACCAATATTTAAGTTAGACTACTTAAAAAGATGACACGATACTATACTGTTTTTATTATATACTTAGTTATTTACATCTAAAGTCAGTCCAAAGGGTAACTCTCCCCAGTGAAGAAATGATGAAACCCATCTGACTAAATAACAGGTAGTTAACCAATTTTGCATGTTACAATAACTTTATGCTAGGCTCTTCAAAATTTTAAGTAAGGCACAAAATACAGTATCATATGACCATTTCCTCTTGTCATCTGTGCATTTATAACCAGTAAGTTAGTGAAGGCAGACCTTCACTAATGATTTTGGTGTGCATGTCCTCACTGGGTTGGTTGGTCAGATATTTTCATTTTTCAATTTTCAGATTACAGTTCCCTTTTAGCATGTTCGTTCGTACTTGTAGAGTGGATAAGTACTCTTGTGTCCATCTTTTACAAAATATTGGAAAAAATTTGTTGCACTCTATGCCATCTTGGAAGAGTTGACTGTTTAGCCTCTTGAAGATCCTCTTCAGCTATAGATGTAAGGGAGTCTCCTATCAAGAAGTGGCCATGAGTGAGAGGTGTAAGGTCATTGGTACTATAACTAAGTGCAAGGATAGGATGGGAATTTAAGACTGATTCTATTAATACAAGAAATGTCGTCAGTTCCTCATAAGTAAAAATTTTGTCTCCCACTACTCTTCTAAAGTGAAATTTAAGATTTTACTGCTGCTTCCTGACCATCAAATTCTGGTGCTTGGGGAGGTATGAATTTCCAGGTAATATTTTCACTGGCTAAATAGTTAGCTACTTGTGGGTCTTGTCTTGCTCTACAGATTGATTGATTCAACTCATGAGCTGCTCCTACGAAATTTGTTATCTAACATCATTAATTTTGCTTTTCCTCACCTTGCAAAAAATTTCTTTAAAGCAGCTAGGAAGCTTTGTGTTGTTAGATCTTTAACAAGCTCCACATGAACACATTTTAATGAGAGGCAGATAAAAATAACTACATTAGCTTTTTGTAGTTTTGCATTCCTAATGGTACTCACTTTAATTGTAAATGTGCCACAGAAATCCACACCCGTATTGAAGAAAGGTTGACCAACCTTCAGGCGTTCATATGGTAAATTGCCCATTTTTTGATGGGTACCTTTAGGTTTGGCTTTGAAACAAGTGATACATGCATTGTAGGTTCTTCTTACAAGATCTCTTCCTCCCAATGGCCAAAATTGTAGTCGTAAGGAAGACAAAAGTAATTGCAGCCCTGCATGAAGATTATGAATATGTTCCTATCTTGCAATTAATAGTTATTTGATGACCTTCAGGCTATAAGATAGGATCCCTCTGATTATAGGAGATGCCTTATCAATTCATCCCCTATTAATCAAATTCCTTGATGAAATAGGACTCACCGATGTGCTTTAGGCAGAGAACGGGGGATACAATAGCTCTTAAAGGGCGCAGTATACACACCCTGACATATCATCATCATCATCATATCAATTCGTCCACCTACTCTGATGATGTTATCCTTATCCAGAAAAGGGCTCAATGTCAGCAGTTTACTCTTATGTAAGTAATCTTGTTCTGGATTCCACCAGATTCCAGGGTTTTGATTGAAATGTCCTCTTCATTTGGGATAAATGTAGTTTCTGTTTTTGTTGTAGGAATTTTGTCTAATAATGCTAATTCATTTGCACACCATTTATGTAAAGAAAACTGACCTCCCTTAAGTATTTTTATAACCTCTTCCTGAAATAATTTGAGATTTTCTAAATCATTGCAACCTGTCAGGTCGTCATCCATGTAGAAATCTTGCAGGATTGATCTTACTGCAGCTTGTTGCAGACATCTTGTAGCGAGAAACGAAGCTGGAACAGTTTCATAGGTAACAGTATTTAACTGATACTCTATAAGTGGTTGATCAGGAGATTTTCTCCAAAATATTCTATGCAAATTTTTATCCTCTTCTGAAATATTAATCTGTTGGTACATTTTGTACCGTATACATTTGTACCAGTACATCAGCAGTTGTTACATATTTATAAGAGCAGAACCTTAATATTATTGAAACTAAGTCCTGTTGTATTAAAGCATCATTAAGAGAAAGCCCACTTGTAGTCTTAGCAGAAGCATCAAAAATCACGCGCTATTTTGTTGTTGAGCTGTGGATGTTATGAACGCAATGATGAGACATGTAATATGTAGGCATATCAGTTACATAAGGTTCTTTAACAACTTCCATGTGCTTTAGCTTAACATATTTTTCCATAAAGTCAGTATATGCAGCCTTTAAATCTTTGTTTTTATCCAGCTTTTTCTCAAGTAGGAAAAAGTGTTTCATTGCCATTGCTTTAGAATATCCCAACTGGTTAACCGCATTTTTAGTTGGCAATTTCACTACAAATCGACCATCCGAATCTCTTGTGGGGATTTTGGGTCACTTCAGGAAACAACACGTTTTACTCTCAATTATTTTATTTGCACGCTACACCATTAGAAGTCAACCGACAAAATACGTCTGAAAACAAAACCGTCTAAACTCGTACCGCTTCTCCGCCAACTGGAATTTTTCGATCCTGGTATATCGATACTGGAATATATTGCCAAAGGAAAATCCATTGGTGGTGGCGCTGTTATTGGAGTAATAACGTAATTCTCAACACTCTCATTGTTGTTTCCTTAAACAGTTTCTCACAAGCCTTTTCTTCTGAAGAGAGATTTGGATGTAAAAACCCTTCTTCAATCTCCCAAAACTTGCGGAACTCTTCCTTGATTTGACTACATGCTGTTATAGTTACATCTTGCATTAATTCCTCTTTAGAATGTTTGCAAACCTTGCCTCCCACTACCCATCCAAAGGCTGTGAGTTGTAATTTTGGCAAGTTCTTTCCCAAAGATAGTTGCTGATGCTTTAGTATATAGGAAAATATTTCAGCTCCAATGATCATGTCAACTGGACCAGATTTATCAAAATTAGGATCTGCAAGAAACAGATTAGAAGGAATATCCCCATCGGTGGTATTTATACTTGCTTCCAGTATGGGCAAGGTAACACTTGGAATTACCAAGAATTCTAGCTTTGTCTGAAATGGCTCAAATCGAGATTTTATAATGCAATTCATTGAATAGTTTAATTTTTCTGATAATATTCCACCTATGCCACTAATTGAAAGTGGTGATGTTTCAGTAGGAAGGTCCAGCTCTTCAGCTTGAGCAGAGGTGATAAAATTGGATTGGGAACCACTATCCAACAGAGTACGGCATTCTAGACTTTTTCCTTTCTGGTTTTCAACATGGATGACTGCTGTAGATAGTGAAACTCTCAGTTTGTGACAAAAAGATTGGGCACTTGTAGTGATCTTTGGTTCTTTTCCATCATATTGGCTTTGATTACTTCGATATTCATTTTGAAAACTGAATTTAGTTTCTTATTCTTGGTGTAATAGAGTATTATGCAATTTTGAGTATTTGTGGCATTTATAAGTAGAATGTGTTTTGTAAAGCAGTTCTTGCACAGTTCTAATTTAGATGCCTCTTGTAACCTATTAGATACAGATAATGCTCAAAAAAGTCTACAGATATAAATTTTATGAGGTTTCCCACAATAAGCACATGTGTCTTTATACTGTAATTTATCTTCATCATGATTACGTAAATGCAGTTTTTGATTTATTACTATTTTGTTTGAAATCATCCTTTATTGTGGTATACTTATCCTCAAATAGATTCTAAGTTTTCAATTTTGTTTTGGAGAACAGAAATATATTGGCTAAGGGTTGGAACTTCCCTTCTATTAATTACAGTTTCCCATTTTTGATGTGTTCCAGGATCTAATTTTCTGCCTAAAATTACAATTAAAAGTGGATCCTCCTTAATAGCTCAGTAGGTAGCTTTAAAGCTTTTAAACTTCTTAAATTGGCTAACGTAACGTCCACAATATTCTGCAAGCTACTAGCTGAAGCCTTTTCCACCTTTTCACAGTCAAGGATTGCCTTTATATGCCTAAATACAATACGCCTTTTATGATAATAGCGTTCTTCAAGCAACTCCGATGCCAAGTTATAATTATTGTTTGCTACTTCCATATTTTTTAAAGCTGATGCTGCATCATCCTGTAATGCTCTTTTTAAATACTTAAATTTTTGAATAGGTGCTAAATCTGTTCTTTCATCTATTATAGAATTAAATTCTTGCTTAAATGAAAGGAAATCCTCATACTTTCCATTGAAGGTGGGTAATAATATATCCGGAAGTCTAACTTCTGCGATGTGTTGTTTAATGATAGACTCTTTACTATCTGTACTACTAGTTCCTATTAGTGTCCTAGCCCTGCTAACCAATCGACAAAATTCATCTTCAAAATCTTCTCTTTGTGTTAACTCTGTTTTCTCTTCAGGGTTAGCCATTTCTATTTGAGTTTGTATATTATAAAATTCCGTTCACAGTGGCTCAAATTTTCACTTTAATTAAATTTTGATCATCCTTATCGAGATCAGTAGAATGCAAAAATGTCTTAAATCGTGTTAAAGCAGTCTTAACATTACCTCTCTGAAATGAAGTTTTTTAATGTCAACTTCTTCAGTTATGCTATTTGGCATTATGAAGTACTTTATATAAACAATTACTTTCCAATGAAGGATATAAACCACTGCTTATTAATTGGTATTTATGGTAATTGGGATTTGGGGTTAAGAATATGAAGGGAAAGTGCAGCAAGTTAATGGCCACTTTCATTCATATGAATTTAGGAGACTCACCCTTTTCTCGGTGGTTTCTTTCACAATTTCTTCTAGGCGAATGTCAATCCGGCCTGGAGGACTATCATGTACGCTACGGTACTTATTTTAGAAGTGTTTATAGATAATAAATATTTAGGGTTGAAAAGAGAACTCACAACACTTTGCTTTTTACATTATATTTTATTTTAGGGTAATAATTTTCCTCTCTTGCTACAGTTTACCTACTGATCACAGCAAGATGGCAGCATCATAAGAAAAAAGATATACAAATGTCTGAACACACACAATGTCCCTTATTAGAGATTTTCTGTGTGGTTCTTGAATGGGGCAGTCGAATAAGATATGGTCCCATGTTTTTTGAGGTCTCCCTGGATATTCGCATTCCGATTCTGGTGTTATGTGGAATCTATACAGTTATTCACGATTTCATCCATGGCTGCTTATAAGTTGGGTAAGCATATGGTGGTGTTTCAGTTTTACTGCCATCCTTGAGTCTACCGTTGGGAAGAACTTTTTAGTTTGAAGACCTTTAGCAGTACGTCTCAAATGTTCTTCCCATTGGGCCAATGTCATTTTCTAGGCCATGGAGATGACTTAGCTTTTCGGCACTACTGTAATTGTTGTTTCTAGTTCAGAGTTTTCTGTAGCTTCCTTTGCTGCTGTGTCGGCTTCCTCATTACCTTGGATCCCTGTGTGTGCTGGTACCTTTTCAATGATGATATTCCAGCCATTATCAGGCAATGATTTTATCATATTTCTGATGTTGGATACGATCAGGCTTTGTGTTTTGTAATTTTTAATTTTATCGATGGATATGCGGCTGTCTGTCATAACTATCACATTTTTGTTCACTTCCCCAACATCCTGCTGTGCAAGCCATTGAAGAGCCTTCCGGATAGAATGAGTTCAGCTTGGTTATTCGAACAACCAGCTAGCGAGTCTAATTTGTATTGTTTCTTGAAGTTTGTTGTCTTTTCCATAGATGGCTAGGGCTGCTCCAACCTCATTATTCATTTTGCTCCTATCGGTGTATATCACGATCTTCTCTTGCCATGATACTGACTCTGTGATTCCTTGAGTTCTATAAACCGGATAGGGCCATTCATTTAAAGGCAGTGTGGATTCCACGATATGCGCAAGGAAGGCTTTGTTGTTGAGTCGCCTTTAGATGGTGAAGTAGATATCCGTTAGTTCCCTTAGTTTAAGTTCGATCGGGGCTACCCAAGCTGCTTCATATGAAATTGTCCTATATCCTTTTATCATTCGTAGAGTGATTTTTCTTTGTACACCAAATTTTTTGAGATTTTTCTTATTATCTACAGCGTTAATCCAGACTGGGGCTGCGTATGTCAATAATGGTAGTATGGATCCAGAATAGATGATTTGAAGTGCCTGGATCCCTGGCCCCAGTATACCTTTGCTGAACAAGCAAGCATATTAATTAGTTGCAATGCTTTTTGGCTAATGTAATTGACATGTTTTTTCCAGGTAAACTTGCTACCAAATATTACACCCAGGTATATATATATATATATATATA
>CM077101.1:229020-240905 GCA_039619505.1 Cimex hemipterus | reverse complement strand
TATATATATAGAGTGCTCCCCTGTTTTTTTTTATAACTCACTGGCTAGCTTCAGGTTGTTAATTAGCCTCTATGCTTTGAAGCTTTGCCAGCAACTTATTACTGTAGGATCTTGCTTGCGGTTATTCCTGTCCTAGTTGCAAGAACGTGCATCCACATCGACCTTCACAGAAACAATGTTTTCTGCAGTTTTATCCTATCAGGTGCATATGCTTTCTTAAGTGGCAATGTCCTGATAGTAGTCCAACCAGTATCCTGGTGAGGTTGCAGTTGCCTTCCAGTAATTTCTTTGTACGTTTTGTGGATGGCCCTCTTATGAATCTCTTGTGTGTCTCATGTCTGTGTTACTGTTCCATCAGGTTTTAGACTCATTAAGGATTCATTTTAAGATGTATCCTCTTTTGTGGCAGGATGCTAAGTGAACAGTAGGGTTCAGGACCAAGAGAGTCCGTATTGGCTCTCTTTTTGGCCAACATGTGAACAGTTTTAGGTTATTACTGCTGGACCTTGATAAACTTATTTGCTGAGTTTTTCTATCTCCTCCAAGTTGTATACCTTGAAGAGGAGGCATATTGTGGTTTGGCAGTGCTGCCTGGTTGAGTAGCCTATGGGCCTGACCCAGGTGTTTGTGATTTTTTGGTCTGGTAGGCTCCATATAGTTCCAACGAGTAGCTAAGGGTGTGAGATGTTAGCCCCAGCAAGCCCCGCATCCTGGGGTAACGCCTAGTAGGCACTGGGATTCTTGGAGTCGACTCTTTGAATCTCCAGAGAGTCTTGGCTGCGTCTAGCTTGAGTCCGGGCTGACCCGACTCATTGTTGCGATGAATCTGGTGTGTTGCAGGCTAGCCTTTTCGAACTCTTTTGAATGCCATCTGATGTGGGATTCTTTGACTCAATGTTTGCATGCGGCAACATTTGCCATGCGGACGTGGATCGGAACAAGCGCTCTTACTTCATTTGTGTAGATGATGTTCTAGTGAATGTTTTCCTGAAGATTTTGATACTGTCTTTTATTAAAGGTATGTTGTGGAGTACCGAGTTGACTACATTTTATTGAAGACATGCATTCCCTCCAGTGTTGGTGGGTTGTATCATTCACGGAATACAGAAATCGGGAATTGAAAAGCCAAACGTTGAACAGTAAAAATTCAGTGTTTCTGTCACTAAAATTGAAAAAAAAAACACTTTGAAAGGATAGTTCTGTTTGTTTTGAAATCCCAAAGGTGTACATGAGGCTTGTATATGAGTCTCCTCTTGCTAGGAACCACTTCTTTGGTGGTGAGAGGGGCAGCTAATCTGTTGGCCGTAGAGATAGATTCCCGAAAGCTGGTAGCTTTCTTGGAAATTTGACGACCAACTTTCATTAAAATGGGAAATCAGTTGGGGATATCCTCAAAAATTTCTGAATCCTGCGCCATCATTTAATCTCAACATGTCCAAAAGATTTTTCTCCTGCTAATTCCCGCCATGAAATATTTGTCGAACCCACCATCTTTTTGGGCGTTTTTAAATGTACTTCCGATTGGATTCACTATTTACAATGCAAAAAAGAGCAAGAGAAATTCCTGAGAGAGCTAGTTCCTCCCTCATTTTCACAGGCACTGATGATTGTGAACTGAATTTTGGTCTGGACATGGTTTTTTGTCATGGAGCAGAGTCGGGGCTGAATCACAATAATGAATCAATGCAGCCCCGACTCTGCCTCTCAACATGAATCGATTAAAAGAATCTTAGTGTATACTACAGGATATAAGGGAGGGGGTGTTGGTTCCCTGAGGGCTCCATTTGAGACAGTATTTTTATCATCCTAGTGCCATTCATCCTTCATCACGGTTCGCTTTACAACTTGGATTAGGGTCGCCATAGCCCCGTTTAGCCTGCCTTGATGCGCCAACCCTTGTGGGGTGCCGACAACATTGAGGTGTTTCCCAGGGGAGGCACTGCATGAAAGTCAGGGATGGTCCCAAGATGGTGGGATAGTGCCAACTCTGGCCAAAATAATTGATAGATTTCAAGTTCATCATCCTTTAGAAATATGGAGCAATCTATTGGCTTGTTTATCGTTATTTTCTAACTAAGAGTAGGATTAAATTCTTTTGATGTTGCAAAATTATTATGTATCAATTGAAATTTTTTTGAAAAAAGAAAACAAATTTTCTTTTTTGCATTAAAGTTTGTACTCATTGAAATTTTTGAAAAAGAAAAAAAAATTGTGTTAAATATTGTACTCATTGTATTGCACGAGTGTATACAATGTTTAAAAAACGTGTAAATATGTATATATTAACTTATATTTAATATTAATTACAGAAATACATTTACTGTTATTTCAAATATTGCTGTCTATATCATGGCGTTCATAGTACTTCGAATTAATTCTAACTCAACTCTAAATAAAAATGATGTTGGCCTCTTTCAGGTAAGGAACTTTTTTTCATCCAGTTAAAATGTGGTTGTATATAAAAACTCATTCACATTTATTTGTAGATTGTGGTCGCCGCTGTGGTAGCACTCGGAGGGATATCATCTTTCATATTTTTTTTTACTGTAAAGGAAACGAATCATGAACCCCTTATTGAAGACGATGAACGAAATCAAGTAGCAATAGAGCCACAATCTCATGGTTATTGGCTTAAAAAATGGCTACTGTATCATGTAGCTGCAGTATACATGGGCACAAGGATTTATTGCAATGTTATCCAATCCTTTGTTCCAATTTACTTACACGAGTCATTAAAATTGGACCCTTATATCATTGCACTAGGCCCTCTTGTTATGTACATATCAAGTTTTGTATTTTCATTGATGTCTGGTGTTATGAATAAGTACCTAGGCAAAAAGGTAATTAATATGCATACTATTCAGATATTAAGTTAATATGTTAAAGTAATTATACACAAAATAACACTTTGATCAAATATACATTCAGACAAAAGAAAAAAAAGACATTTATTTATTTGTTTATTTTCTATAATAATTAGGTATATTAATAGTGGACTTATAATGTAAATACAATGTTAATAACTTTTTGTTTACCTTTATAGGCTGTTACTAACCCTTTGATACTCTTTAAATTAAAAATAAAGAAAAGTATATCAATTTCATCCTCTGTATAAAAGCATGGTTTTAAGTCAAGAAGTCTCCCCCAAGCAGATGCTTTGGCTAACAAAGCCCAAGTCCTGGTGTGCTGTACTTTGCCATCCATAATGGGATACAGCGTTTTAGGCCCACAGGAAGTCTCATACCAACTGTGATGTACAACATCTAGAGACAATTGTTTTATTGCTCTTACCTTACTATGGAAACGTCATTTGACAGCTTCCTTGAAATGTATTCAACTCCAACTGGTTTATAAAGTAAGGATGAATTCTAAAACAGCCATCAGAGGACTTAGTAAGAATAGTTGTCTCTCGACCTCTCACATTAGGTTCTCTACTACAGGAGGGATATCGAGTAGAAAGGCAGTTTGCAAATCAGCATCTAGCTTGGACACTTGAATGGTGTTCTCTTCATATATGTGTGCCGGTTTGGTTTGCGGCAATCATATGACCAGGATCGTTGTAAAGACATGGAGAATGCATTGCCGCATGTGCCATTCATAAATTACAGCCTTTTCAAAACAGACAGTTATATTATAGGGTGGAATCAATGTCCATATTCGTACCGAGCTGATTATCATATAGAGGAGATATTTGGGATGTAGTGATTACAATGAATTGGTCAGCACATTCTTCTGTAGTACACTTATGGGGCATGAGAAAGAGATAAGTTAGATATCATTCACAGCCTCCACCAAGTGTTGAACAACTTCAAACTGCTCTTATTGAAGGATTCTATTTCAAAAGATGAAATCCGGTCGTTTATTTACTCGATTTCTTGGAGAATTAAGGCCCTCCTTTCTTGAGCCAGAGAAGGACATGTATTAAGAACAAAACTAAACCAAAATACATTAATATGTAACAATTTATTCTATCTCTAAATGATTTTCCAGTTTTAGTGAATTTCTGACTTCGTTCAATTTGGTTTACATTAAAATAAGTATATTGTAATTAATATAATAACACCATATTATATACACCATACCGCATCTCACGATTTCCGAATAATTAATATAATAATAAAAATACCTATAGTTAGAAATAAACAATTAAGTACGAGTGGCTGGGTTTTGCCTTTGAATGTTTAAGATTGTTTTCAAAGTACAAGTGATGCTTAGTTTTTTCCAATCTTATTATTATATTTATCAAATTTTACTTCTTTAGATAACATTCACAATTGGGGCATTGCTAGGATTAAGTGCATCTATATGGATTGTGTTTGATTCCAGTGATTTTTTTAAGACATATTTGATTTACGTTATAACAATTCTATTAGGTTGGTTACATATATTTTACATGAATATTTTGAATGAATTTCATTAATATTATGCAGAAATGTGTTCCTTATAGGTGGAGGAAGTTCAATAATGCTGGTTACTGTCCTAGCAATAATATCTGATCTGATTGGTTCAGATACTGGAAACAGTGCTTTTATATATGGATTAATGAGTTTCGTCGACAAACTTTCCTGTGGAATTGTTATAATGCTAATACAAACATTGTAAGTGCACACTTTCATCTCTATTTTGTTGATTATGTCTAACTACTATGTACATTGTATTACAAATGTGTTGTAATTTGTTTTACAGTGCTCCTGGAAACAATACAGTTTATTACACATATACTTTGACTCTTACTTGTACAATTGCATGCATATTTGCGGGTATAATGACCTGGTTTCTTCCATCAGCATTAGGTAAGTTGATAGATCAAAAATTATTCTTGAATTACCAGTAAATTCATTTAATTCAGAAATATCCACATGTGCTATAATGATTTACAGGTAGGTATTAGATGCACATTTGCAGATTTGGTGTTGCGTGGGTTGGGTTGTTATTTCTATTGTTAGATGTATTGTGGATGTATCAGGTTCTATGAGTCCATAGTGTTTTTCTTATAAAATAAGTTCATTGAAAATTCAGGCACTTGCTACAATTTTAATTTATGTCCTTGTAATTTTGTAATTCCGTCCTCTGATAAGTGTTTTTGAGGCATCGTGTTTTGAGCGCACATTGTACCACATACTGACATCAGACTCAAGAATATAGGTAATTCTGTTGCCAACGAAGGCCTTTAAAAGACTATATGACATCCAAAGTTTGGATAAAAAGATTGCAGAACTAGAAAGAAGGGCACATTTGGGGTTATTCCATTTCTCTATAAATGACATTATTGAATTGGATTCGAGGGATAGTTAGGGGTTTTAATGGAGCTAAACGCATTTTAACATAAGCAAGTTGAGAAGACACATGTTCAATGCCATTGACGGTTCATATATAAATCACATCTTCAAATCCAACCATGATGTGTCTTTTAATCCTATAATTGTGACATCTGAGGGGGGTTTAAGAAAGGGACAAGTGTAGCTTTGAGAGTATCAGGTTTGAGCATCTGGATTTCACCTGCCCAAATCTTGGGGAAGAGATTGGCTCCTAATAAGAACTCAACTGGGCCAGGTCGATGAACACTGGGATCAGCCCAACCCAAGTCCTTGAGCAATTAACTCCTCGATGTGTTTTTTGCAGTCCTCAAGTGAATTAAAGTTTTTCCCATTATTCTTTTCATGTCTGATTTTCGGATGGTAAAAAATGTTTCCCTGCCTACATCCTTGACTGTTACTTGACCCCCAGCAAGCATTGAATTTCAAGTTTACTAGCCTTTCAATTTCATTCACCTTGAATTACTCTTACTCCCTTTATTTTGAACTGATCACATTCAAAATTTGGTAGTACATTCTTTGGATATTATCTTCACAATGTTTGTAAGTAAATGTAAGGTGAAAAATTATAATTATTGATTTATTTAGTTTAACTCTGCACATATATAAATAAGGTCAACAAAAGCATAAAAAATATATAGTAATCCCTTAACATTCGTGGATTTGACATTTGCGGTTTTCACTATTCGCGTATGAAAAAATGAGGTAAGATTTAACATTCACGGAAGGTCGGATTTGTGTATTCGTGGAAAATTAAAACTTGAGTAAACAAAAAAAATTGAATCAACTGTTCGTTCTGTAAAGTCAAAAGAGACCTCTGTAAGGGACAGTTTAGCAGCTTCTTCAGCGCCGACAAAAAGAGTGTGCCAAATTCGAAACAAAGTGCTGGAAGAAACTGAAAAAGCATTAGGACTATGGATAAAAGATATGGCGCAAAGGAGATTGTCCTTGAGCTCGGCATTGATAAGAGCTAAGGCAAAAAAAAAACTACAAGATATGATTAATGAAAATTCTGATTCCAAGTCCGATTTCCAAGCCAGCAAAGGGTGATTTGAGTATTTCAAAAAATGTCTCAATCTACACAACTTGAAATTAGAAGCAGCATCAGCAGATCATAAAGCAGCAGAACAATTTCCAGCGACACTCCAAAAAATCATAGAAGACAAGGGATACTCACCTCAGCAAGTTTTCAATGCTGACGAAACGGGACTTTTCTGGAAGAAGATGCTGAATCGCATGTTCATTCAAAAGCAGAAACAACAGCTCCAGGATTTAAGGGGCCAAAGATCGTATCAGCTTTTACTTTGTGCAAATGCATCTGGTGATTGCAAGTTAAAGGCGACATTGATCCACAGATCCCAAAACCCAAGAGCCCTTAAGGGAAAAAGTAAAGATGAACTCCCAGTTTTTTGGAGATCAAACACCAAAGCATGGGTGACTAGTGCCTTATTCCAAGAATGGTTTCATTTCTCTTTCACCAACGAAAAAAAAATTATTTTGATTTATCACAATTTTTTCAGTCATGGAACGTAACCCTCCTTATAACATAGGAAAATAGACTCAACATTCGCGGATTTAACATTCAAATTAATTTTTAGTAACCAAACCCCCGCGAATGTTAAGGGGGGATTACTGTATTACAAAAATTACTGTGAATGTAAATGATGAAAAACTAAAATTCAGGTGACTTAGATACAACCTCATCTGTGTGTGTGTCTCCTAGAAAGTAAAAAAAACCACAAGGACAAGGTTACTTGTCACTAATCCCAAAAAGGTTAATAGAGCTTTGCAGTCCATCTCAAGTCCTCCTCTTCAGTCAGTGTCTCTGCAAGATGTCTTGTGTCATTAAGTGTAGGTTATTTGTGGGGTACAATAGCTTTTTGGTTATCATCAGAGCAAACCACTTGTAGACGGTAGTCCTAAAGTGCCAAGACAATACAGCTCACAAATTCTAGCCATCTCAAGTGCAGTTTTCTCGACCAAATAAACACACAAAACACACACAAAATGGATAAATTGAATTATTGAAAAACGCTATAGACAATTTTTTACCATTATAATACATCTAGTGACTATACATAACAAATAATAATTTTCTTATATTGCACAATCTTTACAGTTTTGTAAATAAAGTACAAATAGTTACAATAGAATTTTTTTTTTTTAATTATCAGATGATAAAATGTAATGTGGCATTTAAAATGAACATAATATTCTGTTTACAGTGAAACCACAAGTTTTCGAGCAAAAAACTGAAAATGAAGGTCCATCCACCACAACAGAACGTACGGCTTAAACTATTATACTGTATATTATTATTATGTTATACTGTTATATTTAATAACTACAGTGGAGATTATTATTTTACTTATTTTATTGTTAATGTGTTTGTTTGATGTATAAATTATTTGAGTGTATATTGTATGCTCTCATGTATGAATGTGCAATTTTAATTGTATATAGCATATGTTATCATGAATTGTATACATATTTATTCAATAAGTGGGTGGGTGTACATTGCATTTAAAAACCAAAAAAAGAAAAATAATGTTACATTTTGTTTGAGTAAATTTGTTGTTAGTAGTGCATTTTTAGCTTCTTATGTGACTTAAAATGAACTGGTTATAATTTATAAGCAATGTTTATGGTATATGAATTGCTTTGTAAACCATAAAATTTATCAGATTTGATTGATTTCAGTATCCTTCTTTATTTAAAGTATGTTCGTATTTTAATGACAACCATAATTCCTTTATCACATTCCTTTAACAGTATTTTAATTATCTATTCCACGTAAATATCTTAAGACGTGTATTATTTTGTGACTAGCGCCCAAATGCATAAGATTCGATAACTTTTTCTATTTATTTGTCTTATTTATTCAGTACTAAAAAAGAAATTTAGAGGAAAATATTATAAAAATGTTAATTTTATTAGATAAATGCAATGTTATTTTTGTTAGTTTATATAAATTGAAAAAAAAAAGCTTTATGTTTCTTATGGTTATTTTATATTATTAATTGAATTAAATCTAAATTTTTTATTTATTTATATTTTATCAACTGTGATAACACCATGATTAAATTAAAAACTTGTTGTACAACATACTTCATACAAACCATTTCAATTATCAATATTCCTGCTTGAACTAATTCCTTATTTTTATTCTTTTATACAGTCCGTTCAGAAGAAAGTACACAAGAGGAACATCAGTCATCTATCAGCAGTTATCTTCTAAAAAGGAAACTACTTAATGGGATAAATTCATTTACTTCTTAATCCTGTCTCTTTTTTTCTTTCTCATATTAAACAGTAATAGTATGATATCCTGTCAAATTGTTTAGATGTTAGATTAATTAACTGTATATATACATTGTCAACATGTTTAGTTTTGGTTGGACAAAAGGACATAATGTGTCCCATTGAAGAGTGCAATTCCTTATCTCCGGGTACAGAACATGTTGGCATGCAGCCCAATTTGAGAATTATGCTTGATTATGGCAGTGACTATATAGAGACCTTGTTATGATTCTTAGAGGAAACGGGGATGTTTTGTGTAATAAATATTTTATGATATCTATATATCGAATCTATAAAACGGAATAGATATTTTATTTTTGCATTTGTTCATGTATATTATTTGAATATATTTATTAGAGTGGTTGTGTAGTTGAGAGGGCTGATGGCTGAATATCGAGTATCCCATCGACCAACAATTAGACTACTTACGTATATAATATATGCTTGTAGATATACAATGTACAGTCTTTCACTCTGCAGACCACTTCTCTACCACTGCAATAAGTACCAATGCCACTCTCCGTCTTTACATCTGCCTCCAGAGTCCAGGCATTCTAATCCTTGCATGTCCTAGCCTTTTATTTGCCTTTGAGATTATCAACCAATACTGACCACAGTAATGGTGACAGAACGCCACCCTGAGGGCACCCTCTGGTTGTTCTCACCCTTGTTGTAGTGTTGTCCAGGATAGATTATTAAATTATTATCTCACCCATTGACGTAGGGATTTTGGGATCCCTTTTTACTGAGCGCATAGGTAAGAGATTTGGTCGTGGAATTGTTAAACACCCCTTCCATGTCCATGAACAATACCACGGTTATATCATTGTCATTTAATGCCTTAGATATACTTCCCTGTCCCTATTGCCTAGCACTGAGTGGGTTAGTTTTCAGTGCTGTGCCCCTAATTTGGTTATCTATAGTTTCTTTAGTGTCTTCTTCAAAAACAATCCCTAGACTGATAGGTCTGTATGAACTAGGTGTTTGATCTGTGGTCCTACCCACTTAGGCAAATAGACCATCTTCAACTTCCTCCATGCAATGGATATGCATCTCCAGTCTAGGGAGGCCCTAAAGATTCTTACCAGAGATAGCATTAATACTTCCTGCTCTCTACTCGCCAGATTTTGGATGAACCGCAACAGGTCTTAGCTTGTTGAGTCACACAAACTTAATACTCGGAAAGGAGCAATCCACTAGACCAAAGAGAGGAATGAGGCCACCCCTGCACTCCTGGGAAGAGATTTTTTTTTTTTTAAATTTGGGAACTCTGCCTTCTCTTATGGGTGCATTGGGAGGATATAGATAAAAACCACTTATATCACTTTACAGCGCTGTGGAAAAGTCCACATCCTCCTGGCAACACAGGGACTCTCTCTGCCATTGCATAATTGTGTCCAGATGAATTCTGTTGATAATGTCTTTCTTTTCGGCCGGTCCACTCCTTATGTTTCTAGACACATTCTACGCTGTTTTTCAACTATATAATTGGGATTACTCTGGCAATTACACAGAGCTTCCGTAGGAGCAGTACAGTATGCTCTAGTGATTTTTAGAAGTATTTTTCGCTGCGCTGTTTCTAACATTCTTCGTTGAGCTGATGCTACACTTGCCCAGATTGGGCACGCTTACAGGATGACTGATGCATAGACAGCCATGGCTATTGTTTTTCTTTGACGAAATTGAACACCCCATGATGGTCCTGTTAATGCATTCATACAACTGATGGTTGAAGATATATTATCTTTTACTGCCTCTATATGTTTTTTAAAAGTCATGCGTGCTCCTATGTTAAGTTCTAGGTACTTGGCAGTACTTAACTGTTTTATCTCAAACTTTAAGTTTGGGCCATGATCGTAAATTGAGTTTGTCAGTCAGTAGTATTAATGCTGACTTATCTACTGTCAACATTAATTTGGTCTCAGCACACCATTGCTGAGCTTTCCTTTGGAGTCCAAGTCGCTACGTGTATTCGCTATGTAATTGGATTTAGTCCATCTGAATTACTTAATCTGTTCAATAGGGGGTCTACCAACAATGCCCACAGTAGAGGACTCAATACAGAGCCCTGCAGCACCCCTTTTTCTATTTCTCACTCAAGTGACACTCCAGAGGATGTCAGTACCTATTCATGAGAAAAGAGGTTGTTAAATCGATAATATCTGGTGGCACCTTCCTACATTTGAGCCTATGTGTTATATAAGGCCACCACAGTCTATCATATGCTTTAATAACGTCTAACGTAAGCAATGCACAGTACTTAGAGCGGCTTTCATTTCTCATCTTCATGATAGCACTCATTGCTGTTGTCGTTGATTGTCCAGATATGACACCATGTTGGTATTCACTAATAGCTATCATGCTCTCCAAAAGTTTACCAAGGTTACACAACAACAATATTGTTCTATATGAATCAGGGCTTTCTGATACCAAATGTTATACTGTACCAAATGCTCCAGGCTTTTACCAACTTATTACTAAGGGAATGTTTGGTGTCAGACTTTGGCATTTGATGTCAATAAAATCCCCCGTCCTTTGTTGCTCCTTTAGCTAACAGGTCTACCACAATGACCCCTACTCCAGTGAAAGACTATAGTTTTACTTTGCGATTTGAAGTTAAATGCCTTGTCTATTACTTCCATTATTAAATAGTATTATCTAAAACCTTAATTATAATTAAGATTACACCCAGTAAATTATAATTATAGATTCAACATTTAAAACATAATTTTTACCAAAAAAAATTAACTAGGCCTTAATGAATAACCTCGAGTGCGGGCATAAAATTAACCAGGCCTTTATAAAGATTAACTAAATCTTATTTTCATAAATATTCAATTCTAAACACTGCGACATAATCAAAAACTTCCTTTTAGAAAAAAATTCAACAAGCTAAAACATGCATGTATGATTATCTTTAAGCTAAATCATAAGCCAGGATAAAACATATATCATATATGTATGAAAATATTATCAGAGTATAACAAACTCTTAAAGAGAGTATCAATTACCAACCTTTAATAATTTAAAAATAAAATATTACAATGCTAACATCTGTAATTAATTATAGATTTAATATATTAACAATTAATATACTATTATTCAAAATCTTCATCAGCTGATATCTTACACTCAGGTAACGTGGGACTTCATTATTCTATAACTATATAACTTCATCTTGTTATTCACATCGAGGGGGAGATGGGAATGGTATACCATTCTTTATTTTACAATTCCCCTTTATATATATACATATATATATATATATAT
>CM077101.1:173580-195706 GCA_039619505.1 Cimex hemipterus | reverse complement strand
TATATATATATATATATATATAATATTGGATCCCAGGAAGGATTTTTCCTTTCCTATCCATTTATATATTTAGCATATATTTAACCAGGATTGGATTTTTTCTTTTCTATCATTCCTGAGTGAAATATATAAATGGTTATATATATACCTTTACAATAGAAACAAATGACATATAGGAATATAAGTACAACCATTGTTGTTAATTTTTAATTTATAAAATTTAATTAATTTGTTTTAGACATAAATAATGATATGTTATTATATTAGTATTAATAATTAAATTAATAATTAAATTAATAATTATAAATATTTAATTAATTTAATCCAAGTTAGCATTTTTTTTATACTAAAATACTAATATAGTTTAATTATAAATAATCGAAATATTATATATTTTTGAACCTCCCGGGCAAGAGGTTAAACTATGTCCATGTACCTGGTGGCCATCCTTAACTACCTTAACTATCAATCCCTTAATTTAACCCATATCCTACCTTTCACTCCATAACAACCCTTCCCCCACACTAACCTTTTCCCTCTCTTATACCTGGCGTCCCAGGTTTTTAGGGAGGGGGGTGTGCCGGTTCACTTTAGTGGCAGCACCACTAATTGGCTAGGGTCTGACTCTGAAGGGTAGCTGCCTACCGACTTGAATCACGAAGCTCCGAAAACTCGAAAATCAAACGCCGTAGATCCGGAAGGCGAAAGGCCGGTGACGTAGGGGGCACAGACAACCCTCGGGCCCCGTACGTAAGGATACTGCTGGGTACGGAAAAGGAAAAACAGAAATAGTGAGGACACTGCAGCCATTTGAGCCGGAGTCCAAAAAAGGCGCGAATAAGAAAAGGAAAGGCGCTCTTTTAAGAATGAGAAAAGGAAAGAGCGAATGCAAATTCACAAAGAACAGTATTTTCATGAGATACTGTATTATGGAAAAGAAGGAAGGAGATTTTAAAGAAGATTCCAGATCTGCCGTGTTTTAAACAAACAAATGGGAAATGTAAAGAATATAAAGAAATTATCATCGGGAATATTGAGTGTAGAGGTTACTGACTCTCTGCAGGCCAAAATGGTCATGGAAACAAAACACCTCGGCACAATCCCCGTTAAAACAGGCTCCCCACAGAAAACTGAACTCCTCTCAGGGCGTAATCTCAGCGTGAGATTTACTGATATGCTCTGAAGAGGAAATCAAGGAAGAGCCAGGGGGTGACAGAAGTATTGTAAAACGGATCAAACGCAAAACGGACAGGGGACTGATAAATACAGCGTCACTTGTGCTGACATTTAATAGACCAGAAATGCCGACAGAAGTACGGGCAATCTATCAAAGATTCCCTGACCGCCCCTTCGTACCGGCACCTATGAGATGTTTCAAATGTTTAGGGTTTGGCTACACAGCACTCAGATGTAGAAGCCAAAATACAATGTGCTCATGTGGCGTGCCAGTCCACGAAGGATTTATTTAAAAGGGATTATTTGTAATTTCTTTGAATAAAAGTTTTTAAAAACACATTCGACCAAAGAAATTATTTAACTGGCGCAGTCGGACTGGACATTGTCGAAAGTCATTATAGTAACTTCCGTTTCAACGGTTAATCGGCAATCGGATAATCAACAATCGGTGAAGAGTTTGTAGTATCGACTTAATTTCTGGTATCGATATAATAATTGTGGAATCGATCTACAACCTTCCTCCAAGTCATTCTCTGAATTCAATGTGATATGTACCAGACGAGAGAAAATAAAGTGCTTTCATTATAAACTATTCATAAAGTGAATACCCAACATTGGTGACCCCGACGTGATCGAAAGCCAGTAAGTTCTTTGACAGCATAAATTTTTTTTCTTTTGCCATGCTGGACGACTGTGAAAAGAGTGCTTTAGATGTGCTTTCTCATCAGCACGTGGCTCAAGTAGCGGTAAAGTTGCCTCCATTTTGGACAAAAGACGTGGTTCTTTGGTTTGTCCCAGTTTGAAAATAGCCACATTACGAATGAAAAAATAAAATTTAATTATATTGTGGGGCTTTAGATAATGATATATTACAGGCTGTTCGGGATATTGTCATTTCTCCTCCTAATAAGACACCTTATACGGTATTTAAAGGAAGGTTACTTAAACACTATGATAATTTATTCATATATTGATTAATTAAGGGTAATCAATATATATATATATATATAATCAATATATGAATAAATTATTAATTATAAAATTTTATTAATTTTTGTTTTAGACATAAATAATGAATTGTTATGAAATATCTCTAATTTAAATTATTAATTAAAAAATTAATTTATGTTTTGGACATCTTTATGATATAACATAACATGATATGACATAACAATGAAATGTTATAAATTTAAATTATTAATTAAAAATTAACAGGATTTAAATTATCGGTATATATATATATAACAAACAATAATAACAAAAGACGTATCTCTCGGGCAAGAGGTTAAACTGCGTCCAATACCCCTCTTGTACATGGTGGCCTTCCGTAACATCCCATGCCCTTACTAACTTCATAATCTAACCTTTCATTCCTATAATAACCACTTCCCCAACACTAACCTCCTCCCTGTTCCTTCTCCCGGCGTCCCTGGCTTTAAGGAGGGGGAGGTACGTCGGTCTACCTTAGTGGCAACCCCACTAGCCGACTACGGGTGATTGGATAGCTACCTATCACTCTGAAAATTAGCTGGCTTCGAAGCCATTAAATAAGGCCGTAGACCCGGAATGCCACAATGTCGGTGAGCATATGGATAGGGTTCATCCACATGCTTATCCACTGGATCTCGTCGGAGTTGGTGAGGTGAGTGGCACCACCCGACCAGAGGAGGACTGATAAAGGACTTTCGTTTGTGAAAACTATGGCTCCGTACGACCCGGCAGCCATGAGAAAAAGAAAAAGAGTGAATAGAGAAGGAAATATAATAGATAACTTTGTTTCAGTAGAACAGAAATTTTCAAAATATTGGGTAATGTGTAAAGCGGAAGGAGATTTTAAAAATGAATCACCCATCAAACTATGAAGGATGATCACAACCTAACTAGGAAAGGTGGTGAATGTGAAAAAAACCACAGCTGGCACTCTACTAATTGAAATTGATAATGCGCTCCATGCCAAAATGCTAAATGAGACAGTAAACCTAGTAAATATTCCCGTCACCACCATCGCCCCACAGAAAACTCAATACCTCTGTAAGCCGGCCCCGTCTTAGTTAAGCTGTAAAATAAGAACCCTTTAAGTAAACAAGGGAAACCGACAAGTGGTCCTTTGAAGAGGCAGACCCAGACCGGCACGACGTGACACATCTGGCAAATCTAGCTAGGAAATGGTCACGCACGTAGCCAGCTAGGTAAGAACGTCCAAATGCGAAGCAGACCCAGTCGGGAACAACAAGGCACATCTGGCTGGGAAATGGCTACCCAGGAGCCGTTTAAGTAAGGAAAGAGGGTTATCGTAAATTGGGAGTCCGTCAAATTTGTACGATACCGCCGTCTTTGTCGGCCGAGACGCGTCGGGAGAACTCCCCCCGACTATTGGAGTTTCCTTTTCACCCCTACTCCGGGAGAGACCCGGTATAAAAAGGGATGATTGGAAAATCAAAAGGACAGTCAAGGATAAGAGGTTCACCCCCAGTCAGTCGGCATCAGATCCCCGGATCGGGACAGAAGCAGCCACACTCCGTCTGGGATACACCAAGGAGACGCAGCCACCCAGAGCCAGCGAGGACCACCCGTGTCTATCCATCGTGCCAAGCCCGAGGTCGTGACAAGAGATGCTGTGGACCTGGATCGTAGCGAGTATCGTGTGGGGTAAGTCCCGTTGTCAATAGACTCCGCCCAGATGTAGAGTTGTGGCTGACTAATAGATAAATTAATATTAGCAATTAGAGTATCGTGAAGAGAAGGAGTTTTGTTCAATAAATGTCTCTGAATAATGTATCTGATTTATTGTATTCTGGAACCTTACCTTCCCCTACACAAAAATAAGTACCGACGCGCTTACGCCGACTTATCTCTTGTCGCTTATAAAAAGAAAGCGAATATTGGGAGATAATTCGGTCTCCGCGACGTCGTCCGCTTACACCCCCCAGGGAGTGATCTCGGCACGAGATCTGCTGATGTGCCCTAAGGAGGAAATTGAGGAAGAATTCCGTGATCACGGCGTGTTGAAAGTAAGAACGATTAGATGAAAAACAGAGCGAGGTCTCATCGACCCGACCTCCCTCGTTCTGACGTTTATAAACACCTCGAAACTCTCAAAAAGTTTAAAAGCTATCTATCAAACATTCCCAGTACGCCCATATGTCTCAGCACTGCGTTTGTTACAAGTGTCTTCGCTTTGGGCACACAGCGATGCGATGTAAATCGGAAGTAAGCTTATGTGCGTGTGGCTCCCTGGTGCATGAGAGACAGCCCTTTTTAGACAAACCAATATGTATCAATTGTAAGGGGAATCACCATGCGAGATCTCGTGAATGTCCTATTTTGCAAGAAGAAAGACAAATCGAACGAATAAAAGTGGAAAAGGGAATGAACTATATAGAAGCAAGAATGTTAGTAAGAAGTCCAAGATTTGTGAAAGGAAACAGAGGTCTTGCATAAGGTTGCGGCTTCCGCAGTGACTATAAAAGAACAGTGGAGAGACGCCAGTATTCCGATTTAGGAATTTAACCCCAAGCTCAACCACCCTATCGATACAAGCGAGTGACTACCAAAGAAGGGATAGTGATACACCACACGCCCCTTCCCTTAACACCCCTGGTGCACTAGGCATTTCCAATAATGCCCCAACAACCAGAGGAGCTATGGCTGTATCACGGACGGGGCGTCCCAATATCAACACCAAACCCCACAGATCCGAATACGGGTCCTCCTCCTCGTCCCTCTAACATCGAATCCACTTCCTCAGCAGCCTTGGATGAACTGAATGTTCAAATATCCCGGGCTATGGATTGGGAAACGAGGAGTGGAAGATAGATGACATTTGACGCTTCAGCAGAATCAACCAAAGAAGATGATCTTGCTACCAAAGAAAAAAAAAGAAGGGATGGCTCAAAGGCAAACCCCAAAAGCCCCCCAAAGAATGAAGATCAGCAAGAGAAAACAACTCCAAATAAAGGGTACAATTTTACAGTGAAACTTGAGAGGAATAAAATGCTATATCGAAGGACTGAAAAGAATTATAAATGAAAGATCATCCGTAGTCCTCTCTCTACAGGAAACCCACCTCCGTCCCGACGAGCAATATCTCTTTCGAGGCTATAGGTCCTACAACCGGGGCGTAGCAGTCGGCTAGGGGGGGGGGGCTCACGGAGGAGGTGTTATCTACATCAGAGAAGAGATCTCAGCGAACGAAGTACAGATCAACTACGATAAATAAGAATCGAAGTGCCCAAAGAAATGACTATATGCTCAATTTATTTACCAAATAGAATAGATGGAATAATCAACGCACTGCCCCACCCAGTCCTCTTTATTGGGAATTTTAATGCCCACAATAATCTGTGGGGCTCTAGTAAAACCGATAACCCAGGAAGAAAATTCGAAGAAATTATAGATAGTACAAACTTGATATTGTTGAACTGTGGAAAACCTACGCATATAAATATCCATCCTGGAAATTACAGTGTAATAACGTAACATTTGCCTCTCCATTTCTTGCTCCCGATATACAGTGGGATACAGCAGGAGACTTCTATTTTAGCGACCACCTACCCCATATTCGTCCGTAGCTCTATCTATTTAGAAAAATATGTTAACAGTGGGCTCAATAAAACGCCATAGAGTACCCTGGTGGAACGGAATGTGCCAGGCGGCCAACATAGAAAAAAGCGGACCCTCAAACTATTTAATAGATTCCCCACGGCAGAAAACCTTATGAAATTCCAAATAGTCCTGTTACGGCCAATGCCGTGGAGAAAAAAAAATATAAAAAAAAAAAATGAAACGTTAAAAAAGAAGTTAAAAACTTAAATAAATGAAGGGACAAATTCATAGGGGACTTACCACCTTCCTTCAGACGCAGGTTGCACGAAGCGAAGGGAATTCGGGCCCGATTCCCCTGACTTCGCCGCAGAATAGCCGATGAATTCCGGTGGAAGAGATCGATGCAGCAGGACTGAGGGTTTTTCGTGGTCGCGTTATTTAAGACTTTTTATTTACGGGAGAAAAGCATGAGAAAAGAGCGAAACGTGAGGACCTTTCTATTCATAGGAGCAGAGCAGGACTGAGTATGCAAGGAGCGTAGGGATAGGATTAGGGATTACAATAATCCAAAACAAAATATATCTAAAATGAGCTGACTGGCGCCAACAAGCCCGATGTAAGGAAAGAAGAATTCTGAATGACGCCAAAAGGAAAATGCTTCAGAATTATATATCAGAAATGGATCAGTAGTATGACAAACAAAGAAATTTGGAAAAGGTCGAGCAACTTTATCGGTAAACATAAACCCCCAACTAACTATACCTATCCTATAAATAAATGGTACAACCATTACTGAAGCTAAAGAAGTTGCCGATTCGTTCGCATCATACTATGCGAAAATGTCTAGCGATCGATCTTACTCAGACAATTTTCGTAGAGAAAAAGTACGGATAGAGAAATCGGAATTTTTAAATTTAGAACGCGATGTTACGGAAAGGATTAATGATGATCTCACAATGGCGGAGGTAGATTATAGTTTAATTAAATCAGACGATAAACGACGGTATTTAACGAACGCGATTCTAAGAAATTTACCGAGTGCCGCGATAGTTAGATTACTAGCTCTGTATAATGAAATTTGGACTACAGGAGTATACCCGAATAACTGGAAAACCGCCATCGTTATACCAATTCATAAAACCGGAAAAGATCCTGTCGCCCCTGGAAACTATCGGCCAATATCTCTGACATCGTGTGTTGGTAAAATAATGGAAGGAATAGTAAATCAGCGGCTGGTGTGGTACCTGGAATACAAAGGATTCTTCAGCTCTTATCAAGCTGGGTTCCGACGGGGCTACTCATTCATCAGGCAGGCCTTCTGGAGGATGTAATACAAGGAGCATTTCCAAAAAGAGAACACTGCGAGGCTGTATTCTTTGACCTAGAGAAGGCCTATGATACAACGTAGAGATACGGAATTATAAGAAAATGTTATAAATGGAGGCTTAGGGGGAAAATCATTAAATTTATTAAACACTTTATCAATGAAAGAAAATTTAGTGTAAGATTAGGACTATCGAAAGAATATAGTCAAACAAATGGAATCCCCCTCTTCGAGATAGCTGTAAATAATATAGCAGACGAAATAAAATCACCTCTCATCAAATCCTTATAGGTTGACGATCAAACTATTCTCCTAAGCGGAACAGACGTCAACGATATCGGGGTCAAAATACAAGAGGCAATAGATACGGTTGTCACACAGGCCGCGAACGTTGGGTTTAAATTCTCCAAGTCCAAAAAAGGTCGTGCATTTCTGCAGACATAGGAAGGACATACCTTCTAACAATGAACGGGACAGCCTTTGGAATATGTTGAAACAATAAAATACCTCGGCCTGTTATTTGACTCCAAACAAAGTTGGCGACCACACATAGATTACCCAGCATCCCGAAGCAAGAAAACCCTGATTATAATGAAGTTCTTAAACAACTATAAATGGGGAGCAACGAGAGAAGTTCTGCTGATGATATTTAAATCACTGTTGTGCCCTAAACTAAACTATGGCTTCATGGTCTACTCCTCGGGTAGGAAAAGCAGGTTCAAACTATTGGATAAAGTGTATATTGCAGGGTTAAGGATTGCAACTGGAGCCTTTAGAACAAGCCCTATCAACAGTCTATGCGTTGAGGCCGGTGTGTTACCTCCAGATGAAAAGACAAATCAAATCATGCTGAGCTATGGAAGTTTTTGGGTGAGATTCTCTCACTTCCTCCATCGGGTATTATAAAACGAAGATAAGGCAGGTGAGGACGCTTACAAGGCTGATGGCTGTATGGTTGCAAGAACTAATAGCTTCGAGGGGTGTGAGTATGGATAAAGTTCTATCGGTCATCGAACCAGAAATGGAACCGTGGACCCTTCCGTCACCCATTGTTCGGATCGATATAGCAATGAAGAAAAAGGAGGAGCCTACCTCCAACGTGTATAAACCAATGTTCTTATCTTTAAAAGAAGAATTTTATGGTGCACTTTTTATGTTTACTGACTGATTGAAAGCGCCGAGGGGGTCGGCTGCGGGATTTAAATACAGGAATACAGGAAATCCTTGATCGTGTAAAATATTAACCAGATTAACCCTACCTCGATTCCATCGAGTGATGCCTGCCAGTATGCCAATGATTCACAAATAGGACATTTTTTTATTTCTAGCTTGATTTGGAGCCTTTATATCCAAAGGATGGATCTTCCGATAATTTGTCAGCATGTCTAAAAGTAGCCACTGGTTTATTTACAGAGTTCTTTGATTTTCGATAAACCTGAGTAAGTCTACTAAGTTTATTCATAAGTTTTTAAGTTGTGGGTATTTCTTCTTTATTAAAGCGATCTTGAATATAAAATGGAAGGCCTATGACAATATGATACGCGACACAACCGACATTGCTGAGTTTCTAGTAACAACCTTTCCTTTCTTTGTGCATAGTCTAGTACAGAACTATTTATATATGTATAATTATAAACTGAATGCCCCATCTGAAGAAAAGAATCACGCCAATCTGTCCAAGTTCGTTGCAAAGTTAATTTACAGAGTCGATCTGCACCATTCTGACGAATTCAAATATAAACGTATGGTTTGAAATTTCGCTTTTCAAGTTTGAAGTCCTTGTATTATTTTTCAGAGTTCTATCCATTTTCTCTACCATGAGAATTCTTTAGGACAAACAACGTATGAATCTGAGCTAAATTGATCTCTTCTTTGATTCAACTTAGACAATTTATCCATTATTTTCTAGAATCTCCCTTGTGTATTTACTGTTTCTGAAACCTGTTTTATTGGGGTTATTTTAGATATTTCAATCTGTTTTTCTAAGTAAATATACTTGAATATACAATTAAAATAAGTTGGCTTCAAGTTGGTTGGTAGGGTAGTAGTTAAATACAGACATTACCCGTTCTTTGTTAACTCTTTACGTGCATTTCTTGGTTCTGGAATTTTTCTGGGCAAACATAAGCAGTCTCCCTGAATCAAACGAACGGAGTAACTTCGACACCCAATTCATTTTCTTTGCTTTCTTTGAACTTTGCTCCACATTCCAAATGAATTCAAACTGGAACTGGTTCCATTTTTTCTTATGTTCAAAAACCGATTTATAATGATAATTCCTTTTACGTTAATACAAATAAACATAGTTTTTCCTAAAGAAAACAATATTATTGATTATTATAATCCAAACAAAGTTGTATAAACGAATACATTACCTAAACAAAATATTAATCTTTGTAAATTATGATATACCAAAACGAAATAAACACCGATATCAAAAATCCCATATGGCAGTTAGCCGAAATCAGTCTTGTCCTGTGTCAACCAAATAATAATAGATGAAATAATTATAGATGGAGGGGAAAATAGTGTTAGCTATTTTACATATATTGCAGGAAGTAATTTAATATTAGTTAAGACTCAAATCTCCAATTATTTAGAATCCTCAAACTACTTGCACCTCTTTATCTGGCTATCATTATGGTTTCTCGACGAATTCGACTGTTTCAAAGACATAGAGCGATGATCAGATGGCTATGGATCAAGGTTACTATTCTTGCACTTCTTGATTTCACTAAAGGATTTGATACCATGAACCGTTTTCCCCTTCTTTCTAAACTCAATTCCTTTTCCTTTTCCCACAGACATCTCAGCCCGCTCGCAAATAAACAAGACATCCCAGACAAGCTCCCTTCCGCACCTCACCATAATGGGTCGTGGTAAACTCGCCTTTTTCCCAAATGCTGTTAGTCGGTATTGAAATCCTGGCCTGTATACTGTAGTAACAGCTAGTGGAAGTTTTTCCGAACACTCCATCACATCCCCACGCTACCCTGACATAATTGGTAGTTGGGATTGGAGTTAAACTTTGAGAACCGGAAAACCGGAGTGCCATTACCGATATCTCGTTAAAAACAGGTAAACCAAGTATTGACCGGACTCCCTTTTTTCAAATAATAATAAAATGAAATAAAATAAAACGAAAGAAAGGATTACGCAATGAAATAATATAACGAAGAGTTGCAAACAAGGATTTTACTTACCTGTGATGTCGCTGCGAGTGAGCGACGGATTGAGGATGGAGTTCGGTCCCGAGTCCGCCTGCTCCCGATAGTAACGCACACAGTTGGTCCAGGTAAAAGGAGGAAGACCGATTTTAGCGTAGGTATACTTCAGAGGTTCGTGGCTTAGGTCACCATGAGGACGACAAGGCGTGAAGTGGGGAAAGTGCGAACAGAGATTAGGAGTGTTGCTCTGCCCCTCTTACTGGAAGGAAGAACTAAACTCAGATCGCGGTAAGGCGTATTGATCATTGCTGCTGTGTTTGTATGTTACCTTTTCATTTTTTTCCGTTCAGGAGAACCCTAATTTAGTAAATGTTTTTCCCTTGTAAATTAAAATTTTAATTTTTAAATCATAAATGAGTACCAAGCCAGCCATTGTACTGAGAGGTAGTGTTTAATGCAGCTCGTACAAACAGTCTTGTTTTGAAACGTAATTGGAGACATTTCGGTGCAAAAGTGCGCACAGTGTGGGCCAAAGCACCCGAGAGGATTCTCCCGAATTTTTGAAGGACTTGGTCAAAGGACTTGGTGATATCAAGCGAGTGAGTGGACATACTTTAGTCAATAGGTGATCGGACAGGAAACCTGCCTGTTTCAGGCCCATCGCCACGATCCCCCACTACTTTTGTACATTATCAGCTACAACAAATAACAGCAAGTAAATCGACAGCGTAGCTCGATGGTTCCGCATTAGGCTTCAATTACGATAGTCCTAGTTCAATTCCAGTAAAGGTCAAATTTTTTTTTTCTTCTCTTCATACTCACACGAAATTTAATATCATTAAATTGGCCATTATACTTATCCTTTGATCTCCCTGCATGGGAGACAAGTTTCACCATCTAAAGATGGCGAGGACAAAGAGACCTCACTCGGCAGGAGGTCCTCAGCCCGCCTCACCAAACAATAAAAAAAAAGCACATCGGGAACTACTTGATAAATCAGCATTAGACAATATGCCAACTACATCAGCCTCAATTGATGCCCCCTCAGCTATTTCGCCTAGCCTATATCAACTAGGCACCTCACCCACCACGCCACATATGCGCACCACTGCCGAAATGAAAGAGTCACCCTTTGCGACAAAGAATCCTTTCAGTGTTCTTGAAAATCTACAGGAAAACTCGGAAACCGTCGCTACCCCGAAGGCGCCAAGACCACCGCCAATATTTGTGAAAAATCTCAAAAATTGTTCACTAATGTGTACACAGCTCGACGAACAAATAGGGAAAGGCACATACACCTGCATAAACCGACGGACCGACACGAAAATAATTCCGACAACTGCGGACTCCTACAGAGGAGCCATAAAATACCTAACAGAGACGAAAGCCCAATTTCACACATACCAACTCAAAGAAGAGAGATCACTGAGAGTGGTTGTAAGAAACCTCCATTCCACCACCCCAATAGAGGCCATAAAGGAAGAACTGAACGAAATGGGATTCAATGTGACCAATGTCTCTAATGTCTTGAGCCAGAGAAGAGGAAATGACACTACGGATAGGGTGCCTTTACCACTCTTCTTCGTGGACATAGAACACACTTCCTTTGCTCAAAAAATCTACGAAGTGGCAACCATATTCCACACAAGAGTAAAGGTGGAAAAGCCACACCCTCGGAAGGAGATAGTACAATGTTTTCATTGTCAACAGTACGGACACACCAAGACGTACTGCCATCACCTCCCAAGATGTGTAAAGTGTGGAGGTGTTCACAAAACTGACGAGTGCCGAAAAAGTCGCGACGTTCCGGCAGTCTGTGCTCTTTGCCAACAAAACCACCCATCAAACTACAAGGGGTGCGAGGTGTATCAGCAGTTGAAACGTAGAACTCAGCCACAAGGACAAAACAACCCCTCAACAACTTCTACCCGGAATCTCAGATCACTGCGAAAACAGTCCAGCCTGGAACATCCTACGCTCAGATGACTAGTCGCACCGAGCCATACACTCAGGATTATCCAACCATTCAAAGACAAACTGTAACGCAACCTCCCCAACGCGCCAACCCTCTCATCCCCCCTCCTCCCTCTACAACAGACCTTCAATCAATCCTCAATTCCTTCTTCACCGAATTTAGAAATCTTATCACACCCCTGATATCCCTGCTCACCACAATTGTAACCAAATTTATTCCTAATCCCTCAACATAATCTCTTCTATAAATGATTCCCTTTCCATCCTGCTCTGGAATGCAAACGGTCTCCACACACATACTGACGAACTGACAGCACTACTACATGACAAAAAGTGCATATTGCACTAATTACAGAAACTCGACTGACGAAACATAAACACTTGCACATAACAGGATACATATCTTACAGAACCGACCACCCTGATGGCAGAGCCCATGGAGGAATTGCAGTCTTAATCCACAACACCCTATCACACCATATCATTCCTACAAATGCCACAGACTTCCTACAAAGTACAGTTGTCTCAGTATCCTTTCAATCTGCGTCTATTCCAATCGCTTCCGTATACTGCCCACCCAATAAAGCGATAACACCCACCCAATTTCAAGAGTACTTTAGATCTCTTGGACCAAGATTACTCTCCGGCGGAGACTACAATGCCAAACACTTGCAATGGGGCTCCAGAGTGACCAACTCCCGTGGTTGCTCCCTCCACTCTGCACTTAATTCTATTCACCTTTCCACTATCTCTCCTGATACTCCTACATATTGGCCAACTGATGTAAACCGCCTCCCTGATCTTATAGACTTTTTCATCACAAAAAACCTCGGACCTGTGCATACCTCCATAACTACCCTCCACGATCTCTCCTCAGATCATAGTCCCATTCTCCTAAATCTATCCCTCATCCCAATTCCAAAACCAAATCCCGAGTCCCTAATTAATGGTCCCATAGATTGGAACTCCTTTTGCACCCAAATGGAAAACTCCATTGATCTAACCATTTCCTTAAAAAACCCAGAAGAGCTGGACGAGGCTGTGAATCTCTTCACCACTGCCATTCAGCAGGCGGTCAGGATGTCACACCTCTCCAAACCTCCCAAAACCCCCGTGCTATCCAAACCCCTCCCACCACACATTGCGAATCTCTTGTACCTAAAACGCCAAGCCCGAGCCGCGTGGCAGAGATCAAGGCATCCTTCCGACCATCAATCCTTTAATCAATTATCCCGTTTAGCCAAAAAAGAATTAAAAATCTACCGCAATACAGCTCTTAACTCCTACCATACCAACCTTACAACCTCTAATAAATCACTCTGGACAGCAACGAGAAGGATTCTGAAATACCACGTCCCATCCTTTCCCCTCCGTCGAGACGATGGATCATGGGCCAAATCTGACCAAGAAAAAGCCGATATATTTGCTCGACATCTCCAAGAAACCTTCACACCTCATCCTGAGCCCGGCACTGCCTCAATGGAAGTAGATATTGACGAATATCTTATATCTCCCCTTCCTATCCCTCCCTCCGAAAGCCGTCACTCCCGCCGAGGTCAAGTTTTACCTCTCTCGTTTACCGAAAGGCAAAGCTCCTGGTTTTGACCTGATAACATCCAAAATTCTCCAACAACTCCCTAGAAAAGCCATTATATTTCTCACATACCTTTACAATAGTATACTCCGCACTACCCATTTTCTCTTACTTTGGAAATATTCAAACATCATCCTCTTCCTGAAACCTGGCAAACCAGCTCAAAAATCCTCATCCTATCGACCAATTAGCTTACTTCCCGTTATGTCCAAAGTATTTGAAAAAATTCTCCTTAAACGGCTATTGCCACAATTAAAGTCTAACCTCCTCCCCGATCATCAGTTCGGCTTCCGCCCCCACCATTCCACAGTCCAGCAGGTGTTTCGCGTTGTTGACCGTATATCCTCCTCCCTCGAGCTCAAAGAATATTGTGTGGGAGCTTTCCTTGATGCGGCACAAGCGTTTGACCGCGTGTGGCACAGGGGACTCATGTACAAACTAAAGCGTGTCCTTCCAAATACTATTTATCTAATCCTCCGCTCATATCTAACAGACCGGTTCTTTCGAGTCCGACAAGGATCAGATTACTCCGAATACTGTTCTGTGGGCGCGGGAGTACCGCAGGGCAGTGTGCTCGGACCAATCCTCTTCATCCTTTATACTGCACATATTCCCACTAAACCTACCACCATACTTGCATCCTTCGCCGATGATACAGCTGTACTATCCTCCAATTCCGATCCTGCGGTTGCTCGGAAGATCTGCAGGAACATATATCATGTATAGCAGATTGGTGTAGACAATGGAGAATGAAGATAAACGAAAGCAAGAACGTCCATGTCACATTTACACTCTGAAGCAAACCTCCACTCACGATATTCTACAACAATGTTCCTATCCCAAAATCTGACTGTGTTCGCTACCTTGGGTTTCACCTAGACTCACGACTAACATGGAATCAACATACACGACTGACACGACAAAACCTAAACAGACGGTATGGCCTACTGCACAGACTTATTGGACGACAGTCTAAACTATCGACAAAAAACAAACTTACACTCTACAAAACACTTCTACAACCGATTTGGACGTACGGAATAGAACTGTGGGGAACCGCTAAGCCTTCCAATATCCAACGCCTCCAATCCTTTCAATCAAAAGTCCTCAGATCCATTATAAATGCTCCCTATTACGTCTCAAACGCTACCCTCCACAAAGACCTCCAAATTCCTTATATCCAGAAACTTATTCCCCAAAAATTTACCTATTTCCACAAAAAACTTTCCCACCATCCAAATAGCCTTGTCCAAGCCCTATCTGACAAAACCCATCCCTACAAGCCCATAAGGCGCCTGAAGAGGAAATGGCCCCGCGACCTCCTTTCTGAGTAAACCCACAAAAACATAAATAAAGAGAAGAGGGAGGATAATACTGATTATTTTCTCCCCTCATTGTAAATATTTGTACATAAATTCACGATCCGCAAATTACACAGTGTAAATAAAAATTACAGATTGTAATAAAAAATAAATTATAATAAAAAAAAATCATAAATATAATCTTAGATGTAAAACTGTACCCCCTTTCAATCCAGACGGAAACCCCTTTATTTTTCTTTTCCGAGTTTGTTCAAACTACCCAATGATTGTCTAAGTAATTCCTTTTAAAATAAACACCTTTAAATGTCTATGACTAATTTGTGTATTCCCAGTCTTTCCCCTCAAAGATCCCCTGCCTTTCCACGATAAAAAGGACCGGCGATTAATGTGACCAAACCCCCTGGTCACACAACGTAGGGAAGGGACATGAAGTGCAAATCAGGACTAGGGACAAGAGACATACGAAAAGGACATTACCACGCACACTGTGGATTGCGAAAGAAAATGTTTCCTGTCGTTAACACGAAGAAAAACGCTACTAAGAGTAACCACAAACACTGAAGAGGATAGTATTACGGGCTCATCAAAGGCTACCGTGAAGACAGAACATATCCCAGAAAGGCAGCTTGGGCAAGAGATAGCACGAAACCCACGACCTTCGACTGCTTCGGACTTTAAAGGAGCATCAGCATGCCGTTCGATGTAAACACCGCGCTACGAATTATATTGGAATTAACAAGTAAAAAAAGTTGATCTGTATTTACATTGCTAATAAATGAAAACATACATGTTTAGTGGTCATAATTATTTTAATTAATTGTACATTTTATTTAAGGTCTTGGTTGTGATAAAAAGCTAGTGGATCGAAGTAACGATAGGTGAAGTGGTTAGAGGAGAGGCATATTTGTGGAAGGTTGTGGGTTCGAATCCCGCCCGTGACACTACCTTTTTCAATAAACAAAGACCTAAGATTAAAAGTATAATTAATCAAAATTGTGCAGACGAGAAAAATAGTTTTTTCGACATTGTGAAAGTTATACTCGTTGACAAAGTTTACGAAGCTCATATTAAATACAGAAATTTAGAAGATTAAGAGGAATGAAAAAATGAGTTGGAAAATCAATTTGAAGAAAGACGTAACGCCGCGCAAATACAGAGCTCATAAATGTAAAAACTGATTCGAAGAAAATATTAAATAATATGCAAATAGAGGGGAAAATTTGTTAAGTCATTTAAACGATTCATGTTATCACACGTGAGGTAGCATCTGCAGGATTCGGTGAATGTCGAGGAAAGGTTTGCCGAATCCCGACTAGTGGTCATGTAGGGACAGGTGCTCGTTTATTTGCCTTGTAACAATATTCGGTGCTCGCCTGGCTCGAATAATTGTCAGTTTCCTTGTCCTATTCAAAGCATCCATACATTGGGAATCAATTGTAATCATTAATCATCACTAAGTGTATCCTTTTATTTACTGCTATTTATTTTTCAGCGATAAACGATTCCTAACTAGTGAAAGAACAACATTGGCCCAACATAACAGTTTTGTGTGTCCCCGATCAAGCCGAACCAATAATTTGGAACGCTCTTTTTCCGATTCCCAAAAATCGGTACGAGGTTTTCGATGAGTGGAAACATCGAAAATAAGATGGGGGAACAGTACCGTGTGACTGATTTATGACTGAGTTTGTAGCCATTACAGACACTAGTAACCGTAGCAGCAGCAATGACAGTTTCAACGTTACTGATCTCGTGATGTAAGTTGAGGACTCCGCACGTATTCTCTGTTTTCACACATACTTAGTGGTTGTACAAAAAACCCGAATGTCCATACATACTCAGGCGAATGCCGAGACTCGAGACTTGGCAAATGCTCGGCGGCAATCAGCATTCTGCAAATACCGCAAGTCTGAAGCCGTCTTTGCACAAACTCAATTAAAGAAATACAAGAATTAAATACGACTACTCCCCTACATACTTTATTTTACAATTTTTACACGTCAACGAACCATATTTATAAAAGTATATACGATAGGGAACTAAATACGTCTCTCGTAGCAGATTGTTGCAAATGGTCACTAATGATTCGAAATTCAAAATTAATCTTAGAACTCTGGACATAAATGCTTAATTTCAAAATATAAAATGGTCAGAAATAAATACACATAAAACTAATGAGTTTACAAGGAATACTAATAAAATACAAGGAATATTTTTCAGATATCGTGAGATGCGGTCTGGTGTTATGTAGGTTTCAGAAAAACATTTTCTTTATCGTGTCAACGTTTTGATCTTTTATTGAAATCATCTTCAGGGCCTGGGATTTACAGACATTGTTTGCATTTAACAAATACATTTAGAATGTGGAAAAGTGAATTTATACAATGCAAAATATATTTTATATTCAATCAAACTATTTCTACTCACTCAAAGTGTTTGTCTTCTGTGTACTTGTGCCATCATTGCGTGTCGTATTAAGAGTGCCAGTGAGATTATGTTTATATATGTTGAATTTTGAAGAGGTGGGGAAGGAAGTCGGTATAGAAAAGACAATTTTGTGGTGTGGGATCTTTAACTTTGGAAAAAAAGTGTTTGGATTGTTTTATAATTTTTGAAAGCTATTTTGAAGTCATCGGATGAGGGAAATTTGTTCAATTTATGTGATAGGCCTTGAATAAATGGCACGGAAATGTATGCTGGTTTGTTTGTATTTGTTAGACAATGTAGTATTATTAGTACTAGTGGATGGTGTTTCTGTTGAGTTGTAGCTGTTGATTATTCTGTTAATTATGTGCTTAGGGTAGAGATTGTTTTGGAGGATCTGTTTGTATATCTTTATGCTCTTGTGGTGAAATGATTCATGGCTTAGGGCAATCATTTTGTGAACTAACTCTTTGGCCGTGTTTATTATTGTATGAATAGGATGGTGAGATGTAAAGTCGAGGTAGCGATCTATTTCTTGGTTTTTTATACAAGCGAAAGCAACAAAAAATACCATTTTTAGATACACTCGTAATAAAACAACCAAATGGCACATTAATCAACGAAAGGTATGGTAAAAACCAAGAAATACACATCGCTACCTCATCTTTACATCTCACCACCCTCTTCGTACAATAATAAACACGGCCAAAGAGATAGTTCACAGAATGATTACCCTAAGTCATGAATCATTTCACAAAAGAAAATGTTTTTCTGAAGTCTACATCACACCAGACTGCATTTCACGATATCTGAATAATTATCGATTAAGGGTCACTAATTTCTACACATTTCAATACCATCATCATGACTAGTTAACCTAGTTAAAACTGGAATTGTTGTAATTACAGATAGTCAAACCGAATGGTAAAAAGGCTTGTCTACCCGTCACCTAAGGTAAAATATCATGTAAAAAGTGACTTTTTGCACAAATATTTCATCTAAGGGAGGAGATTGTAAAAGAGAAAACGATAATCTTTATAATGGGCCGTGGTAAACTCGTATTTCTCCAAATTCAGTTAGTAGGTACAATAAACTGTTGTAAACAGTAAACGAAAAGCCTCATAATATCCTATCGCGCCCCCACGCTACCCCTGATACGTCATTACGTTTGACTTCAAATCTATCTAACCTTTTCATTCATAAACTTCAAATTATCCATCAAATTAATCCAAGAGGACCTAACGATATGGCGTTTGGATCCCAGCCCTTTTTCCAATTACACTTCCTTAACCACTACTTCCTATTCCTCTGCTCTACAGTAATAAACAATCGATCTTCTTTTATCCCTCCGTCAAAAGCCAAGGGACCGCTCTTAATCACATTCTAGCCTGAAACCTTACATTTCCCAAATCTCCCGCCGTTGTTGCTCCACCCTCCGCCAATTTCATCATGCAACAATACTCTTTCTTCCCGGTTTGCACCTTCAAACTCTTGGTCTCTTCCCTTGTGTTTCCACACCCTTGTGTTTCCACATTTCTATTATGGCTGTTTGGCCAACGGTGTACTCAGATTCAAGACAATAATGAATAATGAACTGTTTTTTCCCATACATATATTGCTCCCCAAAAAGCATGGTGTACCCCATTTGTCTAATATGTATCGTGGTTAGAAATGGGTGTACCCTTTCTATCACTGGCTATACATCATTGGCTCCTTCTCCTATCAAGCAATTTCTTTCCATTACACTACTAGTTTATAATCTGATAACGTTTTAAGTCTTCTATACAAACTCGCCACACTCGTTCCCGCACTCGGCACTTCTAATCTCCACCCCCTCACACAAATCCATTGCTTCGCTCCTACCTTACCCGTTCCTATAACCACCCCCATTCCATTTGCTATGCCTCATGCCTTTTCATCTATAAGGTCTGTCAGACGAGGCGGTTTGTATAGTTATCCTACTTCCTCATTTAAGTTTCCCGTTGACTCTCAACTAGTTGACTGCCGTGTGAAGACTCGGTTTCACACCAGGCAACTTTTGGAATCAACCTCTTTTCCTAGGAGGTCAGTACATGTTAGAATTAGAGGAAGTAGGAGCACTTCTTGTGCTTGCTCTTCTGCACAAAAGGAGGAAACCCAGTAAAGAAAAGTGTGGGTTTATCCGTTGTTATAAAATTGGGAAACGGGCGCTTTCTTTCAAATACAGTTGTGGTACTTCCCTACAAGCCTCGCTCCTTTTAATTTTTTCACTTTACTCCTCACACTTCATATCCCATATCACCGGGCTAAAAGGTATCTTCAATGAATTGCTCCACATTGAAACTTGCAATTGCTACGCTTTCCATGGTGAACTCAGTTGACTCAACTAGGCGACTGGCGTGAAGGCCGAATGCGGAGCAACGTCTTTTGAGTTAAGTTAACCAGTGGGGATGAGTACGTGAGAGACACTTGTGTCTGCTGGCCAACCTCCTGGGCGGATGAGTTGGCTGTGTGTGCAAGGGTTGGGGCGATTCCCATACATTTTGCTACCACGTTGTACTCCTTGACACCTGTTCATTCAAATAGCTGCCTCGCCTGAAAGAGACTTTTTTCTTTTTTTACCTCCTATCCCTCCAATTTAATGCTGAGTCTGGTTAATTTTGTGTTGTTTCGGAACGTTTAATTTCTGTTTATTTTCGCCCTCTTATGTAGTTTGGTATATTTCATTTATTTTTATGCTGTTACAAATCTCTATTTGTATAGCAGTTCTAAATCAATTGGAACCATTTCTGAGTCAAGTGTAATTTTTACATGCTAAATGTAACCCTTTCTATATGACTGAAACCTTTCCCAAGAACATGCAACTTTACAACTCAATTTCTACCCGTTCTATCTCGATTGAACCGTTTCCACCTCAATTATTACCCTTGAAAGGAAAAAACTGGAATATATGAGTTGGTGCCTCAGAATTCTCGTGAGAAATGATTAAAATATTTTTTCTTCTTATCAAAACTTCTTATCAAAGCACAAATATACAAGAAACTAACGCAAGTTCATTTTTCAGAAATTATGTTTTTCTTATTAAACATAATTATTCATGTCTACAAAAATGAGAAAATTAAATTTAAAAACATAACAGTTGAGTTTTTCGGAAAGTAAAAGTTTTCTTCTTCTTTTTTTTACTAAAAACACGTTGAAACTACTTTCCACAGTGTCAGGTTAAATATTCAAGGCTACAATTGAAACGGAAACAGGCATCAATTGAGTTGTACAGAGTAACACGTGCTTTGGAAAGGGTTTCAACTTGTATGGTTACTTTGAGTTGGAAAGGGCTACATTTGGTATGTAAAGTGTTACAGTTGACATGGAAAACGTTCAAATAGAGTTAGAGATGCTATATATTAATTTTGACACGAATTGTAACAAATTTTATACTTTTTTATTATTCAAGCGAGCCCCCAAGCCCCAGAATAAAATTTACTTTCGTCTTCTTTTTCTTAATTTTATAAATTAACATAAATATTAAACATTTTTTAAAGAGTAGGTACTAATTTTTACAACTATTATAATTTATACTATAGTTCATGCGTTATACATTGAATACAATTATTTAAAAAGTATATATGTATATTTCAATTAAATTAATTTCAAATTTTTGGCTTTTTCATTTTGATTACTTTATTTATTTTGCATTGCAAAAACATTTATACGAGCCTCGTTTATTTGCTTTCATTTTTCTAAAACTTGAAACATCTTGGCTTTATGTTCCTCGAGGATGAACTTTCTTTTTTCACACAGGAGATTTTTATATCATACATGTTTCAGTTTTCTATTGATATAGGAACTCTTGCACATGTTTCAGCTTTCCAACCATTTCCACTTTTGGTGAGATTCACTTTAATAACTTCTTCTCCAAAGGCGTTCTTGCGCACTATAAAAATAACAAATGATAATATCAATACTTAAGAAGAAAAAATACATACAATATGTATCCTCAGAGGTGAATGCGCAGGGGATGAAGTTATTTTAGCATAGTTGGGATATAAGAACTTTGAAGAAGAAGAAGAAGAGGGTCCTTCACTGATATTCGACTAGGCATGCTGTACAGTAAAGGTCTAGATTTGTACCGTTGATTTCTTTGATATTTTCAATAGCAACCCATTTCTAGCCTTCAAACCCGCTACTCTGGAAAAGGAATCCATCATCACTGTCGATCTGAAAAAATGTAATAAATTGCTTACATATATACTGGTACGGCCTCCTCGTCTCTCTTTTCCGAGATGTTAGGAAAGAAGGCACAGTACACGATAATTTCGGGAATTTAATTAAAATGTTTAAAACTGTAAGAAACTCTATATCGTTTAAATTTATTAGTACAACAGTAAGAACGAATGTTATTAAATGATGTCTTTAATTATTTTATCTATGTTACCGGGCACTCGAGAGTATCTCCTCCTCAGCAGTTCCTTTCCCTATAACGTCCTTGACACATCTGATCTAATTGGCCAATTCCCCCCGCTTAAAAGGGGGAACACACCCCCACTTCCACGGTCCTCGTGTCGCGGGATCTCCTGAGTCGTGACAATACGTCTTATATATATATATATATATATATATATAT
>CM077101.1:139769-173480 GCA_039619505.1 Cimex hemipterus | reverse complement strand
ATATATATATATATATATTTAAATTATGATGTGAACAGAGATCAAAAGCCTTCCCTTATGATCAAAGGTTTAAGGTTTGTAATTATTATTACTGTCTTAACGAGGGTTCCCGAGTACTCTTCGTCAACAAGGCTGGCTAGAGGATCTTTACCGTCCGTACCTAGCCTATAAGGCCTTATCAAACGTTTTGATTCTCAGGGTGAGAGCTGACGCACTTCCACATACGACGGATTTGTAGTACGGCCGCAGTGTTGGTGTAGAGGGTTCCCACCCCTAGGGGTTGGTACAACCACGCTCTTCGCTTGTACACTCCGAATGGTCGGGCCCACGTTGAGTCATATGCAGCACGCAGGGGGTTGACAGGCCGAAACATCCGACTGTCCACTAGAAAGAGAAGGCAACTCTATCTGAGTGTAGAGGCTTCCCTAGCGGGAACGCTCCGACACCGGTTTCGGATTCAAGTGAGATTGCTACCCACACCCTACATGAGCACTTCCTACGGTCAAAGGTCTCTTGTCGAGCTTAGCTTACACCGTCATGCTCATTCGAGGGACGCCATAGCCTAGCCTAGGTAGTCCGATCCTTCGCTTTCCCTGGGGTACCCCGCTGGTCATACGCACAACAATGTAAAGCATGCTCGAGTCAGAGAAGCCGATTCACTACCCGCTTCCATCCGCTTAATTACGCATTAGAGTGACTGCAGCATGATCATTACGTCCTCAACCCTTGCATGCTGTCGTTTGGTCGCAACGTCTCCCGTGAGGACCAGGGGGTATGACGTTGGCCATACGCAAGCTTCACGAAAGGTCAGGGGCGTCAGCACGAATCACCACGATTCCATTCCCTGTGTGACTAGAACTGAAATTTGGAAACAATTTTAGTCATCCCGTGGTACAAATGGCCATACACCCTCCCCCGTCTATGCAGACAGGATCTAGTGCACTGGCCCTCGCGTGCCTCTAAAAGGCATCCTCCGCCCGTGCCGACTCTGGACCGAGACGAGTACATCTTGTGCTTTAGAGAGGTTGTCACGTCCTCTGATCTACACCTTTATCGAGTTTAGGAGCTCGGATTGAGAATGGGGGATGTGAATGAGAGCCCGAGGTAATCCGTTTCGGGGTTCCGGGCTCGCACCACATTGGGCTATGGCTCCCAGGGTGGGTGGATGAGATGACCGTTCAAGAACCCAACAAGTCGGCCATATCCCACCCAGCCGCCCCGACGGGGGAATCCGGTCCACCGGACGTTAATCCCGTGGCCGGATTGGGAATCTCAATCAGAAGTGTCCATTCTTCACAAAAAGTACTCGTTGTGCCGACCGGTTCCTAAGGCTTTCGAAGTATCCTCTTTGAGTATCCTGCTACTCCCCGAAGGCTGAATGTCGCTCACAATAGGCTTAAGAGGCCCTGCCTCAGCAATTCGAACCCAGAACCGAACAAGGTAGTCTGATCCTCCCCCCGACGAAAACAATTGAACAGTCGGACCCAGATAACGTGAGTCACACCTTCCTCCGCCTCTCGTGAGACCCAGAACAGCTGATAGCAGAACCAAGCGCGGAGCGCCCGCTACGCTACTAAGCGCCGTCATAAGCATCCATTCCTCGTAGTTGCTCCTCCTAGGCCCAGAAGGCGAGCACTCGCGGGTCCCGAAGGTGCCTGTTACAACTCAAGTGTTATTCCAGTACGTAGTTGGAAGCTTGTAGAATCTCTCCTACCCGAGCACGATAATTTGAAGATTTGAGGTTGTGTTAGTCAGCTCAATATCCTTGGTGGTTGCCCTTTGGTGAACGACAGGGACGTCAGAATTTCACTCTACCCTGTGGGTGCTCACTACTTTTTTATATGACAACCGCTGCCACCCGAGCCAATGGTATTTTGTGTGAGTAAAGCAATCGCCAAACCCGAGACTGCATTGGAGCACTTCGTTATTCATTGATCCCGGCGTGCGCCCACACCCTTCAAGATTTTGCAGGAGTCTCTTTCGGCCAATCCAGAGAACACAGAACGCCCACTCGAGAGCCAGACTTTCCTTGTCGCCACCGCCTACACCCGGTTGACCGCCTTGGGGTCCTCCGCCAGTAACTACGGAACCGAATCCTCCCCAGCAAGGGCCGAGTGCTAGCGGTTAGCAGTGCCGGAAGAATTCTTTGAGGTTTTCATTTGTTTTTGTGCTCCTCCGCAGTCGGACCGGCGATGCCACTCGAAATGGCAAGGCCGAAATTCCCATATTGGGTTTACCACGCGCTCTCTTCACGTTTGCATTTGCTACACCACCATTGACTGCCGAAGAACGACCGAACATCTCCGGCTTCCCGAGAGAGCCCTTCGACGAACGACCGCCAACGACTGCCCCGCATCTGCTACACCACCATCGGCTGCCGAAGATCGACCGAACATCTTCGGCCTCCCGAAAGAGCCCTTCGACTGATGACCGCCCACGGCAGCCCCGAATTTACGATATAACGAGGGTATTTCAATTACGAGGTTATAATGAACCCTCGGGTGCCTGTATTTTAAAAAAAATTGTATGTCGGGTTCCGGGCCGCTGAATTCGATCACGGGACGTTACTTTACAGTGGCTGTCCTACAACCAAGATCCGTTTAAAAACAATCATTGTCGTTGCCGCTCCATCCACTGATCTCAACAATCAACATAGCTTTTGTTTTTGTCTTCCAACATGACTCCTCCCTTTCCACCCAGTATGTCAGACCAGTTCCATTCAACAGAAACAGCCTGTTTCATTACTCCGCAAATTGAAAAAGAAATCTCACAATCCAACGAACGCTCGTAGATTGACGGTTCCCTATTATCCTATCATGTGGCTGTGTTACGTATCAACAAGGTCGGTCGGCGCTGCCCTTCTGGACCTGCAGGTTCAAAAAAGGAAACAGAAGAGGAAGGGAGTCCTATGCTGAATGCGGTACCGTGAACATCGGAAAAAAATAAGGAGACATTCTCTCGAAGTACTCGTTCGGAAGAAAAGGATTTTTTGTTCATTAACCGAGAAAATTAATTTTGATTCATAATTATATTTTTTGTTCGTAAGTAAGATACATTTTTATTTCTTAATTAAAAGGTTTATTGAAAAAAAGGAAAATCTTTAATTTTAAATTTACTAAAACATAGAAGGTTATAAAAAAGAAAATTATTTTTTTTAATTTATTTAAATTTAATACTAATAAGGAATTATATTGTTGATGTATATTTGTTTCCACAGTAATAAACCAATTTTTTAGTTACTATTTGATTTCTATTTTTTGTTCTTTTTTTAAATCAAAAACTCAGCAAGATAAAGTAGTCATACAATTGCTGAATGTAAAAATAATAATAATCTAATAACTTAACAAACCTATCCAACAAAAATTTTGGTAGCAGAGCGTATACTATCCTCTTTACTTAAAACAGCTAAATTTTAATTTAGTGTAAAGTAGATAGATATTTCCTTCTTTACTATAACCTAATTGTTCCAATATTTTTGCAACATTATAAAAAAACAACACATAATGCCAAATTCAATAGAGATTGAAAATTTTCAAAGTCCAAATGGCAATCAGAACCCATGTATGCCTTCATTAGAACAACAGAAGTCAGAAGACACAAGGGCCTTATCCCAAGCCTTAGATTTATCAGAAAATGCAATTTTCCAATCAATTTAAAACGGTTTTAGAGGTTTTAAAAGAAACACTTGCGAATCTTTTACAAAATTCACCAAGAAAGATAACTAGATATTAAAAGTAATGTACACCAAATTGTCAGTGAATATGAAAAAGCATTTAAACAAAAAATTCAAAATCTAAACAAAAAGAACAAACAAATTTCAAAACAAAATTTAACTGAAAACGATCCATGCCATTCGCTCCCAGAGGAACATGAAAAATTTAGCCACGAGGACAAAACAGAAACAATTAATTTTGCTGCACAAAATGTTCTTAAACCTCCTTATCAATCTAATATCAATGAATCAACAGATCCAAATCAAAATTTACACAAACCTCAATTAAAAAATAATATCATCCCGTACTCAGTTCAAAATCGATTAAAGAACATTCCAAAATTTAAACTTTATGATGCCGAAAGTGTTCTGAAATTTTTAGTAGGACTTCATCCAATCGCAGATAGATACCCATATGATTTTGCAACTATTTTACAACCGTTAGCTGATTTACATACCGGTGCCGCAGAAGCAACACTTTCTGCTGCAGCATCTCATCCTGACATTACATTCGATTTATTACGACGTAGTTTATTAAAACCCCAATTTACAGAAAAACAATTTCATATTCTTAAAACTAAATATTTTCTAAGGACACAAACAGACAATGAAACGATACGAGGTTACATTAATAATAAAATTTTAAATTCTAGGAGAAGAAAATTAAAAAAATTTAGTAGAATCAATAACGGAAGGAATTCATCCAAAATTCCTATATATCCAATATAAATAATGTTCGGGTTATCCAAACTGAACACCGGACCGACACTTCTCAAAACGAGAGGTTTCCTTCACGCATGCGCACAGAAAAAAAGCGGTATTGATACTTTTGAAGTTGTTGAAAGACTGCCTAACATCTGATCATGGACCAGAGGTTTACAAAAAAACAAAAGAACTGAAACCCATGGCATCTAAATAACTAATTTAATATTGTTGGCCACAACAAATAGGAATCCACAAAATTTTTATAATAAAAATAAATATAAACCATTTAAACAACAAGTAAGTCAAAATAATTATGGCCTCATGGGATTCGATCACTCTTTCACAAACAAGGGTAGGTTTCTCCCAAATTTCAACCAAACATTTTCAAAATGACTCAGCCAAAACGTATTTATCAAAAAACTAAATGACTTGGGGGGAATATCAAGATCAGCATAAAATAAATTATAGCAACATAAATAAAATTAAACATGAAAATAATCAATAAAAAAAAAACATTTTAGGTGTTTTAAAAATACAATTAAATAACGTCAATTGTGTCACATTATTAGATTCTGGTGCGAGTGTTAATTCTCTCAGTTACGAACTATTCATTAAGTTATTATCAAATATAAAAATGGTTCAAATAAATTCGGAAATAAATGATGTAGTCGATCATAAATGTATGATCATATGATAAATGTAGTCATATCAATAAGAGGAAATAAAATACAACCATTTGCCAAAATTCGAATACAATTTAAAATGGAGGATTTGAGGTGGAAACAAGAATTTGATGGTCATTAAAAATGATTGGAAACGGTTCGTGACTTCAAAGAGCAATCTGACAATTTTCTCCCAAATTTCATTATAAACCATCTAGAAGTCAGATAAGAAAGTTCCCGCGATATATATTGAATCTATTTTATGACGTGCACCATATTGAAATAGTCACTACAGGTTAATAACTTCCCCGTGTTAACAGAGCCAAGTGTTATTAACAACAAACTGATTTAGTTATTTCAATATTGCATTGTTTTTTTACAGTAGAAATGTATTGTGAGTAGTGACCGTTAGTCGAAGATTATTCACAAATTTTCTGAATAATTTTTCCAGTAGGTTAATAAAAATAGACAAAAAATAAGCACACTATCCTTTTATTTATGTATAAAATGGAAAAATCAACACATCCTGAGAAGAAAATATAAATACTATAAATTGTATACTAATTTAGTTTAGTATAATTCTTTAATAAGTTGTTACAGTAACTATATTTGTGGCTAACCCCAATATACTAAGCATGCACACTAAGACTGAAGCTAATTGGAACAATTTGCATTAAAAAATAGTTATGAAACATTTCAATTTGCCCACCCTAATTGAACTTTCTCCAGTGTAACTTGATTGAAGATTTGTAAAATTAAAAAAACAGTGTTGATGTTCAGCTGTGTATGATACAAGTAATCTTTGTTATCTCAGTTGATTCCCCTCGTTTCTTCTAATATCTTTACACAAAATATGTTTTTACAGGTGGTGATCACATCACGCCGCAACCATGGATTAGGTTGTATACCACATAAAACATCTCATAAAGAATTTCTTTAAGAAGTGTGAGCGAAGCAGTAATCAGTTCGACAAAATGGAGACTATGTCTTGAACCTAGTGTGTAGGCATGGGACAGTGAAGAACCCTGCAGTTGAAATATTGCCTACGGCTTAGGATCTTTCTTTTCACCCTTAAATTAAATTACAATGGAAGAACAAAATATTTACAACAGTTTGAACATATTTACTTAGGAGTTTTAATGTATGCTATAACCTCCTTCTTCAGAATTTTTTTAAAAAAGTGTTACAACAAGACAAAAGAAAATTTAATTTAAGTTCACTAATTTCGTGGTCCACTTGACCAATTAATATATTACAATTAATTAAGGTTTTTAGTTGAGATAACAAAGTCAATGGCACGATTCGAACCCACGATCTTCGGCTAGATACGCCGCTCCTCTACCACTTGAACTATCGTGATCTCGATCCACTCGGACACAACTTCCTATCTCAACTCCACCTTTTGAGTTTCGCATCTCTTTTGTCTTGTTGTAACGCTTTTTTAAAAAAATTCTGAAGAAGGAGGTTATAGCATACATTAAAACTCCTAAGTAAATATGTTCAAACTGTTGTAAATATTTTGAATAAAGATTCTATTCTATACTTCTAACATCCGCCTAAACGATTAACGGAAAAGGATTTTATTCATTGGGTTTTTTCAACTGTTTTAGACAATAACTTACCTCAAAAATAGAATACGCCAGGTACTCGCCCGAGCAGTCAATCGTGTCTAAGACAATTCGTGATCTAAAAGAATCTGGAAAGAGTAACGTCTAAATTAAATACATCGGCTACAAATAAATAAGTAAATACGGAATTCATGGTTACCTTAAAGAGTGTTGCTGCGTTCTGGTTGAGGTAAGGTCTAATGATTGCCGTTACTCCTATTAAAGATATGACAGCTGAAAACTTATATAAATTTGTATTTATTTATCTGAACTCTTTGGCGTATGTGAACGCCCCATTTATTCAGACAAAACACCAAACTAGGTTGTAAGTCCTCTTTTTCGCGAACATACTGGATCAAGGTGCGCTCTTGATGATAAAAGGAAATTCAGTCCTTACTGCCAAGCTCTCGGCCTATTTTAAAGTTCTCATAAAGGCAAAGACTCTTGTATATGCCTACAGATTGTCACATTTCAGTATTTTTTCACAGGCGAACTCAAATTTCCTTGAAGTCCAACTCAGTCCTAACATTGCCAAAAACGTATTGATAACAACAGTATTAAGTACTGTTACTGCTTGGCAGAAAGGACTGAATTTTACTTTTTTTCAAGACCAAACCTTGATCGAGAGTGTTCGTGTATGAAAAGTGATCGATAGTTTTAATAATGAAAAAAGAAGTCCTCTTTTAAAAAAAAATTATTTACAACAAGCAAAAACTTTACAGCAACACATGGAATGTTGCCTTTACAAACGTTTTGCCAAATGAAATAATTAGTTCATTTGAAACTTAACTTGAAATAATTTGATGTCATTAACACTTGTGATCTATCATTAAACCATAGTACCTGCAGTGTTTTTCAACCTCTGTTGTTATGTGTTTTGTTCCTCTAATAGTAACCATTTTTAATGTTTATAACTATTTTGCCTTTCAATTTACAAAATAAATTCAGTTGTTAATGTACTATTGTAAGTTACTCCAGTTGAATGAATATGATACTTCATAACTTATTATTCTCTGCCTCAAAATATGAAATATAGTTCCAAAGGATCGTGAAACAGCTGAGATGACCAAATTTATAATTCAGAATAAAATGTAATGGTTATAACATTACAATCTGGCTGGTTAGCAAATTTTTAAATAATAATGAAATCGCCAAAACCTGTTTAACGGATCCTATTATAAATCAAAATTTCCACCAAACCATTAAACTGCAATCATGTATAAATGAGTTATTTTTTGTATTCAATGCCTTTTTGAAAACTCTATCCAGATCAATCCAAATCCGCTGCAGAAGAATATGTTTACCCCATCTCGACAAATCTTGTTTTATGCCATTTATGAGGTCGTAAAACAGAATAACAAATATTAATAATACTAAGGGAAATTTAGCCAAATTCCAGAAAGGTAACCCAAACCCAGCTTATTGAATTTGTGGTTACATAATTTCAATAAAATGTGCATCAACTTTAACAGCTTTAATATTTTCTATATATTATAAACTATATACTATTCTATGCATATATAAATATGTTTTCTATTCCTTATTGCATGAATAACTTCTAAATTTAATAAATGAAGACCGTCAATACACTGAGAGGTAAACAAAAATGGCCACCTTTAAAAATAATTTAATGATAAATACTTTTAAAATATAGCCATATAAAAAATTAAGCTAAGTAAAATAATTTTACCAAAACTTTGGCTATGGTAACAATGAAGAAAATATTGAATTCAGTTTGGAGTAATTCACCCTCTTGCGTTGATTACTGCATTCGGTTTAGTTTATGAGGTTTTGAATGTTGTGCGGTGGAATATTTTCGTACTCCTCTAACAACGCCTTTCCTAATTCCTGCAAATTCTCTAGCATGACTGGGCGACACTTTTTACCCTCTTTGACAACTCGTCCCAATGGTGTTCGATAAGGTTTAAGTCGAGGCAAGGCTTCCAAATATTGTACCCGGTAGTCACCAATGATCCTAGCTGTCTAGGGCCTTGCATTGTCATTCATAAAAATAAAACCGTCGCCAATTAGTGATGCCTGCGCAAACCATAACTCCACCACCTCCATAGCTTGTTCGGAGTGAAAATGATGTGGGAATGTATCGCTCTCCTGTTGTTCGCCAAACCCTCTCCCAGAAGACTTCAAACAAAACCTTGACTCATCCCCAAACAAGAGTTTAGTACAATCTTGCTCAGACCAATTGATGCGATTTTTTATATAACTTAACCGACCTGTTAAGCCTACGCTCTAACTTAAGCCTTGCCAGAATTTCTTGACTTGTGGCAGGCTTTCTTGCATTTAATCCAGCTGCTGAAAGTTTTCATCTTATCGTGAGCAGAGTGACATCAACATTTCTAACACGTTGATGTGGTCGCATGATCTCAACAGAGGTATAATATCGATGACGGAGTACATTGGAAATATTAAAACGATCATCTCTCTGAAATGTAACACGATAGAGACCTGTTATATGCCTTCTTGAGTAGTGCTTCCAGTATCTTCCAGCAGCTATGGAAGACACTTCGGAAGGTTGCCTGGGAATGTAAAGAATCCGGGATACATACGCTTGACTTCTTCCATCTTCAACGATGCTATGATTCTAACCGATTCTGTGTCACATAAAACCACTAAAACTAAAGAAATGTAAAACTTAACTTGAAAAATCAAACCAACGAAGAAGAGATTGACTATTGAAAATTTTATTTACAAAATCCAATTGTAAGCACAAGTGGGAGAGTTGATCAATGTTTTATTTAACTCTAAGGAGCAAATATTCTTGTAAAATAATCAACGAAGGATTGTCTAAGAAATAATTTAAAATATTAAGGGTGATTACTTTTTTGTCTCTCAGTAAAATATTTCATAAAGATAAAGGCATTTCCAACCAATTTTTGTTTGTATGTCCAAATGATTGAATTGCTGTGAAAAATATTCACAATATGAAAATATCACAGGAAAAATATAATAATTTAACCAATTTACAAATCATATTTCTTTCTTAATTAACAATACAATTGCAAAAGGTTTATATTATCTGACATTTACAAAAATGAGGAAAATAATTGATGAGGATTCAATTAACAATTTAATGCCTTGGTAGAGAGTATATGAGGAATTGACAGAGTTATTAGAATTGTGTTGCATTTTAAAACAACATAATATAAATACAAATATAGGGTAATGTGTGTGAAGACAAAAAACAAAACAAAATAATTTATGATTTCATTTTAGTAAATAAAGAAACAAATTTTTTCTAAATTTGTCGTGCCAAATTTGAAATAAAAGAAAAATCGTTGGATTATTTAGATTTAAAACTTAAATAACACGGGCAGAGTGCACATTCGTTTTTCGGAATACATACTCACATTTGTAAGATGTAAAATATTTTATTAACACCTCTCAAAAGATATTTATTTAGAAAAAGTTTATTCCAACGAGGAACCGTCAACTTGGTTCATCTTTTCTTATATGCTGGTAAAAAATAATACTGAATGTAGAATTGGCGGAGAACAAAAATAATAAAGACGGGGAGAGCTTGAAGTTTTCACCTCGGCTTATAACTAACTTGATAACTCGCCAAAGTCATAAATAAGTTTAATTGGGCTACTGCCTCTCATATACAGAAGTTCACGAGTGTGAAACAACAAACTGACCACGAATTTAAAATTTGTCCCGCTCGTGAAGTTTTGAGGACCGAAATCTAAAAAAATTTTATCTTATAGAGAGGAGAAAACAAAATTGGGTTGTACATGTAGGACATCTTCAAATGAAAGATATGTCTATCGAAAATTTTTCATTCAACATTCGTTAAAGATAACGCCTGTCTCAACCTTAATTATTATAGTTATTATTATAGCAATAAAAATTGGGTTTTAGTTAGGGAAAAGCGCGCAAGGTCTCCTTAAATAAAATATTAAAATATTTTCTTATACGATTATTTGAGCCGCTTGAATATTTCATTTTAACGATAATTGTTAATGTTTGAAACGGTAACATGCATTAAAAAAAAGGCTGAACTTTTTGAATATATGACAAACTCTCAACGCATCGGAACAGCCAACAGAGGTGCCTTTTTCTTGTCTTTCTATATAATGTTACCCGAAAATCAAAACTATTTTCTTTCGACAGTTTTCATATTCATCTACAATGACGTTTGTTTACATATTATTTTAACATAATAGAACCGATTTTTCTGTGCATTCAGAAATAAGATGAATCCAGTGATACTAATAATAAGAATTCAAAAATTAAAGAGTTTAGAAATCTATTATATACCTAGTTTATAAGGAAACACAATAGTTACGGACACAATTAAATCTTTCGTTATCGCAAATATACTATATACTTAAGAGTATAGTTACGGAGTTACCCTTTATATTATAGGGTGAATATAATTAATTATACTATTAATCTAAGTTGTTGGTTGAGAAAGTAAATGTTACAAGGGGGATTCGAACCCAGGACGTTCGGCTCAACACGCCGTTGCTGTAACCACTTGAGCAATCGTAACGCCAGTTGTCAGAAGAAGTGGGTGTGAATCATACTCATGGCACATGCCTTTTCATCTCAATCGAGACCGTAGATTAAAAGTATAATTAATTAAACAATAAATACGGTCAATTTCGACCAGGATATACATATATGGTTTAACATAATGTTCAAGGGGGCAGCAACGCTCACGGGTTCGAATCTCAGCCTTGAATTCGAAAGAAATAGACCCTTAGAAACACCAGAAGTATATAAACTTTCTTGCAGCAAACACCCGTCAAAAACAAACCAAATTTTAAAAAAAGATTTTACATTATCAATTTAAAAAAAATTAATTGGCCATTGCAGACAACTTCAGAGTTAACAAAGCCGGGTTTTTTTGGTAAATAAATACCACATCTGCAGATTGAAAATTAGTAATGTATATGTAATTTTTCCTACTGAATTCCTTCAAAATCATGATTAAAATTGTCTCCCTAAGTACATTTATAGAAATATGTAATGAAAATTACGATAAATCCATCAAATGTCTGTGGCCGTCCTTTTTATTGATGTAATTACAGTTTAAAAGCTCGTTTAGTTTTGCTACAGATTACAAAAACGTGTAAAATAATAAATTTTCTGAATAGTTTTTTTAAAATTATTACATAAAGATCTAAAATTAATCTAGAGCATTAATTATAAATTAACGTACCAGTATTAAGATTTTATCAAAAAAACAATGAAAATTTTAATTGCTTGACAGTTATTATTCCCTAAATATTAAAGCGTGGGGTAGTTACTATGTGTAAATTCGCTTAATCAGCAGTGTCTCTCAAAGTTTTGTTGGTAGTATTGCACATATTCAAAATTGAATGGCACACAATAGCTATGATTGAAATCTTGTAATGAATACAGAACGAAGGTTAAATCTAACGTGTATAAAAGCCATGCTAAAAATAATCCCGGTCTTAGTAATGTTCCAAAGATTGCATCAACAGATGCTTTCGGCAACAACAGACTTCCGAACCTACATTGTGTGTAATATCAGCTAAAATAATACGGAAAAAACAGGACTAATAGTGTGTCAAAAGCTTTCATACAATGTGTATATACAAAACAAAGAAATTAAGGTTTGCCAAATTAACGTTAAATAATATGAAATATCCGAATTCATCATTGCATTTTGTATGCTTTTCGAGACCTGTTGTTCGATAATTTGTCGAGCTCGCAACGAGCGGACAAGAAAGAAGTATTTTAGAAAATCACGTTTTTCATTTTTAGCCGATGTTCCAACCTTCATTCGGGTCATCTACACTTATCAGAAAAATTTTCGACTTCCTTTGAGTCAAATATAACCGCCTTTGAACAAAGAAATTTTTTCCGTATTTACCGCATCTCTCACCCAGTCACAGTCACATAAAAAATAGCAGAATACACATTTCACAACAATTTGACACGAAACAAATATGAAACCACAAGAACACACTCTATGTGAGTAGGAAATACTTGGTTCAAAATTTATATTTACATATTTTTCTGATCAGCATAAGTTTTGTAATTCACCCAGGCCCTGAAGATGAATAAAGGTCGAAACCTTGGTAAAAAATGTGTTTGCTAAAATACTCACCACTTCAACGAATTTATGCTTTTAATTTGAGATAAATACGTTATTATACGTTTTGCTATTGGAAAATCATTGGTTATTAACTGTTTTACTTAAATGAAAAGATAATTTACTTTATTCTATTGGAAATGGAAATGCTATTGGAGAAAATGTTGGTCGTCACAGGACAAGACAAGCTCTTTCCCTTTATAGCTGCAAGAATCGATTTGGCGCCGCCTGGGCTAAACAACTCCAATTCGCTTTCCAGTCATTTAGCCGTTCTTATTTCAAATCGATAAACATAATGTTTTAAATCTAATCAATAACGAAAAATTGTCTTTTATACTTATTTCATTGGAGAGCGAAGACGAATCCTGCGCAATGTCCATTAAATCAAGGATTCCGCCCGATCGATCGTGAATTTTAATATATTTTCTACTTATTATTTAGAGATAGCGAGATGGTCTGGTGTGGTAAGCGACAACTCCTTCAATCCAAAATCCTTCCCACGATAGTTGATATTCCATTCTATGTCACCACTCATACTTTGATGACTCCCCCCGTGTTCGCATTCTCTCAATTCGCAACCTGTCCGGCTCAACCCTACCTTGGCGCAGGTGGCCTCTGGTCATTTGAGTGTACAGCTTCGGTAACTCTAAGCCATGCTGTTGAAAACGCCAAAAAAGGGATATACGTTTTGGGTGTTGATTTCACGCCATAGCGCCATTACGGCCACTTTCACTTGATAGTGGCCGTTCAAATCAACGTCGCCAGCATGTGCATACAATATTCTGTATATACTTGGGTATATGTATGTATATCCTTTTAACGTCATATTTTTCGTCTATTGCATTTTCTATGAAGTTGTAAAATAAATACAGAAAAGAAAAAGGAAAAAAAGACAGGTTGACTCGGTTTTGCCACTAATGTCTCTAAAAATTTTCATTTCAACTTTTTTAAACCTTAAAGATTTTATCAATTGTAAACAGATTTTCTTCTGTCAGTACAAGTCGAAAACGTACATGAGATTCAAAAATATTACAATTTTAGACGGAAGTTAAACAAAGAAAGCAACCGATTTTCGTTAGAGAATAGAAAGTCAATTTGAGTCTTAAATATGACCGTCTAGAGCTGTCTACGCAAACATTAAAACTTTAGTTTCAAACTAAATATTTTTTCCAAATCCCTCCAAGATGGTGTCGAAGAAAAAATTATGTATATATTTTCAAAATAAAAAGATTGCTTTCTACATCCAAGATTTTCCCTCTCTAAATTGTTTCTCCTTGAACTACTTACTCTGTATAAAAATCTAATTAACACTGGCTTAACAAATTAACTACTGTTTTTAATGTAGTACTGTAAGTAGTTACAATGTGCAAGGGGGATGTGTAATATTAGATTGTCTTCAACGGTGTTAATAAGGCTTAATTAGCATGACTAGCTTTTTAATTTGTAAATATTTAAAAACATACTATTTTTACAGTTAATATTATAAAATATGGATTTAGTTCCTAGGGTATCATACGACAAAGCTGTTAATTTACAACTGCCCAATCTAGTCACAATATATATATATATTTTTTTTTTTTTCATCGGGAATATTTGCGACGGGTTGAGCGCTATCAAATTCAATTAATTTCATTTGTGGTACATATTAAGACGGCTTTTTCAGATTCTACGAGAAGTGGTAACTCCACGACAACATAAGATGCTTTCAGCAATGGTTAGACAAGGACGAATGACAAGGACATTGAAAATTATGATTTGCAAATCACCTTCAATTATAAAATAAAATGTTCGCCAGTCAAAAATTATATATTATATATTAATATGAAAAACTATTAGTGTTAGACAATATTTCTGTGAAATCATAGAATTTTTTTACAGACAGATCGTTGGAAGGAGAAATAAAAATTAACTTTTCAGGCGAGCGTGTAAAACCAAGATTGTTGCATCGTTCCGAGTGTTATAATATATTTTTAAATAGTTATTAAGTTTTAGAACGATTCTAGTATATTCAAATCTACTGAAGTATTGCTGTTTTCATTGTGGCTATACTATAAAAAAATTACATATGTGCATTCGAAAACACATTTATATAAAAAAGCCACCATTATTATGTTTTTGCTGTACATGATGAATATGTAGATGTTTGATTTTATTTCCCAAAAGATAAGATATAAGACACTCGAAGAAGAAAAATAAATTACCAATTGCCGATATCAGAGGCAAATCTTTTGACTATAATCAAGGTATGATAAAACTAAAAGCCTAATATAATACGAATTCAAAAAACTGACATACAATACATTATGCTACGATAAAATATTGGAATACATTTAGGAAATATATTTCTATCTGCAATACAAACAGAAAAATGATAGTAGTAATAAAATTTAAATAAAGTTAAACAACTGCAATGACAAAAATGTATAGGGATGTACTCGAAATTCTCGATGAAAGGTAGATTCTGCATTCACAGATTACCGAGCGAGACTCACGTAGAATCGATCGGTTGCGTAAATGCAGTTACAACTTCTTTCTGTCTTTTTTATCTTTATTTTGTTTTTATTAAAATTGAAAGACACAATTCAAAGAGACGTCAAGGTCGTACGGAATACTGCTAACTGTTTACCAATTTTACTAACAATAAAAGAGTTTGATGTTACAACGTGAAGACTGATGTTCCACACCCATCAAACATTCCGAACAAACGAGAAAGAGTTTCAAGGAAGATAAATTATTTAAAGATTTTCAAGCATCGTTATTCGAACACATTGTTGTAAATGTTGAAAATAATTCTTGCAAAATAGCTTTTACTAGTTTTATTTATTCCTCTACAAATTCACAGTTTTTTGCTTTTATTTTTATTATTAAACACCAGATGCAATTATTCAATAATAATATAAAATACTAATTACTTACTGTACCAATACTATTAATTTATAGGATGATTGCTATTATTAAATGACGATTTTGCGTTTGGCCTTTATCGAGTGGGGCAGAAATGTAAAAAATGCATTGGTGGCTATTAATTCCAATTGATAATGGGTAAAAATAAGTAAGTTTTTATTATCAATAGTTATGCTGCGATAAGAGAACGAAGTCAATTGAAAAAGAGACGCCAGGCGTTTAGCTGGCTAATTCAGAGAGAGATTTCGCGTGAGGCTCTCTACCGTACGGCCAAATCAAGATTTGAATTTATGTTTATTTGACTTACGGTCTACAACCCAGGGAGGGCGGGCAGGAATTATAATATTTTAAACTCGTTTTTAGCATTCTAAGATATTTTAACGTTAAATCAGTACGGATGAGACTTTTAAAGCACAATTATTTTCCAGGGATTCCTATGAATAATATGAGAAACTTATAGTACTACTACGGTGCTGTGCAAACCAGGGCAGCAGAAATACAATGTACAAAGGGGAATATTTTGCCCAAAGGTGATTATTCAAAGAAAAACAATATATTATTCGGGACGTGGCTTAAGGTCTTTGCCCACTAGAACGTATCATAAAAGGCCCACTACACCGTTCCGTCATTGGCCAACACCGTTCCGTGCCGTGCACGTTCAGTCAAAAATCCGCTGCCGAGAATTTTACAGATGTCGGTCCGTTGTGCGCATCCGGCCTACTATGTTGCTGTCCCCTTCCACATAAGTTCTTTGCATTTGACGAAAAGATCTGTGTTTGTGACTTCATAAAAATGGAGGATGAACAACTAATAGAATATGTTCGTAGTTTTTATACAATTTACAACATCTAGTGTTTTTTCCGTCCTCTTCGTCCAAGATAATGGTAATCATGGCCAATAAAGTAAAGATAATTTTCTAATAGCCATACCTTATTTAACAAATTCACTCCACACATGAAAACAAAAATTCATAAACGACGAAATGAACAAAAAAGAAATGCGACTGAAGCAGGATGGCTACTACACGTTTTTACATACGCGTTACAAACGTGTATAGAACGCGGTTCGTCCCTTGCAGTGGGCATAGTTTTGACCAGACTGTTTTTTTCCTGACAAGGTCCTAGTATGATACGTTCTAGTGGGCAAAGGCCTTTAAAAACAAATCGGGCTCCGGCTCGAACTCGACACCTGTTGCTCCAGGTTGTTTAGTACATTCTATTGTAAAGACAACGGTATCGATTTCTAGAAAACAAGAAGCAGCAATAACAAAAAATAACAGAAAAGGAAGAAGGTTTATTCGGCATAACTTACGAGAGATAGTTGACATCGCGATCGGTGAATTTGGTGCCGAGTCCGGATTTGGGTTCGTTCCACTCGAGGAGGAGGGAGATGGTATGGAAAGTTGCCTGTCACTAGTATTCGGCTTCATCACGGGTATTGCGGGAAGATTCTTTTCGGCTCTTTGCTTCGCCAGTTTTTCCGCCCTCCTCTCACGTGTGCGTTTCGCGAATCTTTTTCTTTCTTGTTTCGTGTGGAGGCAATTGATGCAATCACAGTACTTGTAGTGACAATAGTCCTTGTGCTCTTTGACCTCACTGAAAATTTTATGGTTCCTGCACAACTTGCAATAGACAATTTTGTTCTTCCGCTTTCGAGTCGAACTTTTATTTGAAGAAGAATTGTCTTCATCGTTGTCCGCGGTCGAATGGTCTTTTTCCTCCGATTCCATGATGCGTTCCGTGTTTGCGTCCAACACCGTTTTGATCATTTACTCCTGGATCACACCCAAAAATATTTGAACACTACAGAAAAATTCCTCTCGTATTACAAAAAAGATTGTATATGTATGTGTATATATATACATATATATACACATACATACATACATACACATATATATATATATATACGGATGTAATTTTGTATATATATATATATATATATATATATATTTTTTTTTTTTTTAATCGGCTGTAGCAAATTTTACAGCGATCGTGGGGCCACTTTTCTCCCGTGTTCAAGGCGGAAATGGAAAATAGTAAAAGCACTTTTTTTCACAATACGCGAGCACTTCCACTCGTAAAGAAATTCGGCTGATGACCTAATGGTTGCAGTGTTCGACTGCAAGTGCAAGACGGATGTAGAAAAAGGGCATTATTGCACCGCTAAGGGCGCCCAGCGGTCCGAAGACGAACTAGACGGATTCAAGCCAATTCTCCTCCTCCTCCACTACGGTCAGGATCCCTTCACATATTACCGCTTAAATTGAAAGTTTACAAATTATCCCGACCTGTGCATCGATTCTGACACGAATGCTAGCCATCTCGATATGTCAACCAAGGCAGGGATTTGCATTATACCAAGTTGCCACTCACTTAATGCCTAGTGTTTTATTTATCGTCAAGTAGGTAGCGACAATTTTCTTTCCCATCTTCCTTGTCATGAATTATATTGAAAAGGATTCTTCCAACAGTTTTGCAGCGGTTCGTTTCACATACGGGCTTCCAGATTTCAGTTGTCAGAAACATATGATCTACTAATTCATTACCGCTCTAATTATCGTCGATCAAAGTTTAGATGTGATTCGATATGAATAATTGGTGACTGTGGGGATATTGGCATGTTACGTCAAATAAATTATAATTTATTTATATTTAAAAAAAACTAAGTTTGTTAAAGTTGATATAATGAATCATAATGTGTTCCAATCCCTACATTTAATCATAATGTTTCTAATGTCAATCATCCTACATGATTTTTTAAATTATTTAATTAATTTTATAATTTTAAATATATTTTTAATATCCGTGCCCTTATGTAAAATTAATTTTGAACAATTGTTAAACTTTCATAATTCTTAAAGTTAAACTCTCCTTTGTCACAAACTTTGCCATTGGAGTTTACATTCAAAAAGGAACCAAACATTCCTAATTAACTATCATCCTGATTTCAACAGTTTCGGGGGTATTGCACTTTTTCTGATTTTTTAACATTTCACGAACCTGCTTCAAATAAACGATGATAACTCCACAACTAAAAGGTTTTGGACAAAAGTTAAAAGTTAAAAAAGATACTATGATGATTTTAATCTACTATTTCCACACCTAGAAACCAGCACATTTAAGCAGACGTAGTCCATTTAATATCCATTTTAGTGAAGGAATTGCTTTTTAATTACTTTTTCAAAAATGAATAAATTGATTGCAGCGGTTGGAGGATTGGTAAGGGAGAATGATTAATAATAATAAAAAAATACCAACACGTTTGAAACTGTGATTAAAGATTATTGTATTAATCACGTCTTTTCATGGAAAATGTCTGGTAGCCAAATTATGTTAAGAAAAGTTAAATAATTTAATTTTTCACAAGAAAATCCCATACAATTGGTGCAAATAGTAAGAGCAAGAAGCTTGTTATGATTTGGATCCTTGCAGAGAGTGCACAGTGTACACATGCCACCAGATTTAAGAATGGTTCTCGAGCATAGCACGCAGTTTCTGGGTCCTCTGTTCCGGGTTTTAGAGGACATGGGGGCATTTTACTATATATAGTTATATTCTATTAGTTTTGTTGGGTGAGGGTGTGAGCGGCAAGGGACTGATAGCATCTCCATCGCCCCCCCCCCAGCAGTGGGTGTGTTTAGAGTCGATGGCGGAGTGTTTATAGAAGTACCTCATCGATCCTAATTTAGGTAAGATTGCTAATAGGTGTACAGATCGATGGAAGAGTATCCGGTACACCACTGAATAATCTGAATGGGTGCAATGCACGAATGTATTTATTTGTGCGACAGACTTATCTAATTTAATTAGTATTAGGCTAACATAAAAAGTGCGTAATTGTAGACATCACCTGGGAAAATACATGAATGCGTGCATCGTTTTAATTATTTTACCTACAATTCAGCACACAATTAATTTCAGTTGTGGTTATGTAAAATTTATTTTGAGCAATTAGTAAGTTTTTATTATTTGTAAAGTGAAAGCGCTCCAAAAAATTCCTTTATTAAAAGTTAATTTCGCAAGATTATTAAATTGTAACCATTTTTAAAGTGCAGTACACTTTGGAAAAAATGTTTTATATGAATATGTAAATTAAATTGGCTTCGTGGAATAGTTTCTTTTTAATTAATCATAATGTGTAACTTAGATATTATTACAAATAATTAAGGTTTTTGGTTGAGATAAAATGTCAATCGTAAGAGCGGGATTCAAACCCACTACCTTCGGCTAGAAACGCCGCTGCTCTACCACTTAAGCTATCGTGACCTCCATCCACTCGGACACCAACTTCCCATCTCAATCCCACTTTTGAATTTTCCCTCCGCTCGTGCCATTAACCTTTTTTTCATGTCGACTAAAAAATTTAATTAATTGTAATATAATAATTGGTCTAGCGGACCACGCAATTAGTGAATTGTACATCACAGTTACTTTTCAGGAACTTACAACCATTCAGAAATAACACCTAAAAATATCTTAAAGCCAGGGAACAATCAAGAAGGAAGAAGATAAAAATAAATTATAGTTACTTTAAAAGTTTTATTTATCTTTATTCAGATATCGTGAGATGCGGTCTGGTTTGATGTAGGTATCAGAAAAACATTTTCTTTATCGTGCCAACGTTTCGATCTTTTATTGAGATCATCTTCAGGGCCTGGGATTTACAAACATAGTTTACATTTAGAAAATACATATAGAATTTGGAAAAGTGAATTTATACAATGCAAAAATTATATTTTATATTCTATCAAAGTATTTCTACTCACACAAAGTGTTTGTCTTCTTTGTAATTGTGCCATGTCGTGTTGAGAGTGCCAGTGAGATTTTACTGTTTCATGTTTATATACGTTTGATTTTGAAATGGTGGGGAAGGAAGTGGGTATAGAAGAGACAATTTTGTATAGGTCGTCGGCTTCTTTGAGGTGAAAAGAGCCGACAAAGGGAAACTATGTGTTGGTAATGTTTCGGCCACTTTATTCTTTCAGGATTATATAGAAAGGGATAAATGGAAAAAGGAAAATTAGATTGTTGGACAATTAGACTATGCGAAAAATATGTGATGTGTGGAATTTAATGTGATGATATATGTACGAGAAAACTGAGCGAGGAGAAAATAAAATCAGCAAATCTTCTGTCCTAGCTTCAGTGAATTCAGTTGAGGGCCTTGAAAAAACATCATTTTTATTGCTTGGCACGCACAATATAATGCAATAGCAGCCATACCTACTGCAAGAGTAGAACACCAAACTTTAACATTTTCTCCATTTTTTATCAGCAATTTTGCTATTTCTAGTTGTTTGCGTCCGATAACAATGTGCAGTGGTGTACGATTGCATTCGTAATTATCATTGACATTTGCACCATACTTTACCAGCTGTTTTCCAACTTCGGTTATCTGTATTGAATTTGATTAATGATGTTGGCGTAGCTGCGACTGAGTTTGCATGTATCTGTTCTGTAATTGATGCTGTGTTTATCCTTGTTGATGTAAACCATTTCTAAAAAATTACGTTTACGTGTTATTGACCCGGCTTGGGTTAACATCGTGTTGTTGACATTGAACACGTATTAGACCACTTATTAGTATCACTCCACCTTAATTTAATCGATCAGCCGCTACCAGATCGAACATGTTAGCAATCTTCGTTGTAAATATCACATTACTTGAACATACAATTATATATGTGACAGGGGATACACACAAAAACTTTATTGTACAAAAATTATAATACTCAAATTTGTACATTTAGTTATGACTAATTGCCCTTTGAACCTCATAGAATATTATCATTGTAATTTCATTTGTATTTCCGTATCATTAGCCAGTTTGATAATTCATTACTTTAGTTCATTCTAAATGTATGTCTTCAAAGTATTATTCTATTAATTATTGTAATTAAAATGATTCCATATTTCGTTAGTATCAGTACAATTGGTATTTTGGTTATCATTATAATTATCAATATTGCCGTTATTGTTAAAATTGTAAATAATTATAAAACTATTATCTTCATAATATGGAAATGTTTACTGTAATTAAATACTTGAAACTAAGTACTACTGACTAAATATGTCAGGTAAATTAGTAAGTTCTTTTGAACTAGGAGGTTATATGAACTGCTGCTGTTTTTTGGTGCTGATGTTTTTGATGAAAGCCCATTTGTAAGTGTATCGGGTTCGAATGCAGGGCCGCTGGATTCGAAGCTAGGACCTTTACCTTACAGTGATGAGCGCCGTGTCATCGCCTGAACCGTTACATACATACAACTGTAAGAATCCAATTCCCTCTGTATGACATTAAGGGCTAAAACTGATGTAATAAATAAAAATACACCACAAGTTATTAATGTTGTGTTTATGTTTTAAGACAATTATTAATTTTAATGAATTATATTTACAATGTATTGGTTGAGATGACGAGTCGAGATGATTATGAAAAGCAAGACTTTAGATTGAATATATAATTGATTAAAACAGTTAATACGGTCAATTGTGACTGCTAAATGCATATATGGATTCATATATCAATTAGGAAAATAATAATAAGTGTTACGTATTTGACAAAAAATTAAAATAAAATAAATAAACGACGGGGCGAGGGATATGTCCTTGGCCACAATTCTCTTGTGTCTGAGGGAGGGGGTAACATTACAAGAGGGTCAGGTAGGGTAGAGTTACAAGCACTACTCTCATTCATTATCGGTGCCCTGGATGGACCGTTTCGATAAGCCATTGTGGTCAAACCACGGTTGGTACGTTATATTCATTGATGACAACTAAGTCTCTAACATCGTGTCGTCAAATTGACACGATGTCTGGCCCATTACTCCTCTCTTCTAGAGTACTTACATATTCATTACGCCAACTAACCCAATATGTTTGAACAAAACGGTGCAGTAGGTGCCACCGGCGAAGTCCCGTATCTGGGAAGTGGTAGGACATGTTCGGGAAGAGCGTTTTAGGGTCCTCAAACCAGAAGGTTCCGTCAGACGACCTTTCTACACTTAACTATAGTCCGCTTCTCTCTTTCATGTGCTGATTTGCCGCGATTTCTGTTTCTTTACCAATTTACATTTTGAGCTCAAAGAACATAAATAACACTTCTTATTCTCGTATCCCCCCTCACACTAGTTTTTGCTTCAGTATTCTGTGATACCTTGTCCAGTGACTTAGTGCTCTCAACGTTCCTTTATTTATTGTGGTCGATCCTAAAATATGGATGCAAGTAACAGTGATTTAGTCACACGCGGTAAGAGGAGAATACAGCGTGAAGGAAATTACCGACGAAACAAAATTCGTAACTCAAAAGTCCAAGGAGTGGAGTATATCAACTGGTCTGGGAAACGAGTAGCAAAACGTGAAACAGGAGCAAACTCCAGGTATGTAAAGTTCATTTAATTATTATTTTTTTAATATTGTGAAGTTATGCTAATATTTATCTATATGCAAAACGCTAAAAGTAAAAGTTAAAATTTACTACCGAAAATAAGTACTTATATAGCACATTAATGATTGTTTACCATTTTATGTACAGGTGTCCTAAAGAATGTTTCGAACATTTTACTGTAACTGAGATGAATGATTTTGTTGGTAAGATGAACGCCTTCAAAAATAAGGATGAACAAGACCCTTTTCTCCAGCAGCAGATCGTGAAAGTGGACAAAAAATCGTCACGCCCAAGAAAGGAAGTTCCGAAGGCAAGAAGCTGCAATTTCAGATATTTTGTTCAGGTTATGGGAAAAAGAGTAAATGTTTGCAAAAAAGCTTTTACGAGCTTGTATGGAATTTCTGAAAAACGTAAAATACCAAAAGATTATCGCGGTCAACACTCAAAAACAAACACAATACCATCATCTATTTGTGAGAATATCCATGCCCATATCGAGTCATTCCCAGTGAAACATTCGCACTACTCGGGGAAATTTATGGCGTATCTAGATGCTCGCCTGGACGAAAAAAAAATGTTTTGCTATTTTAAAGAAAAATTCCCAATTTCACCTGTAAAATATGAGTTCTATTTAAGATATTTCAATGAAAATTTCAATCTTAGATTTGGTCGGCCACAAGTCGACACCTGTATTACTTGCGAAGAAGTAAGCATTAAACTCAAGCCTACTTCACAACTTTGCGATGCTGCGAAAAGAAGTGTGTCGGCTGAACTTATTGTGCACAAACGCAGGGCTAAAAAATTTGACTCCAAACTCAAGTTGATCATTGAGCTTTGCATGGAAAATGAGGAAGTGATGGGAATCTCATTTGGTTTTATGCAGAACTTGCCGATTCCCAATATCCCCGTTCAGGATATTTTTTATCTCAGGCAACTTTGGGTCAACTGTTTTGGAATCCAAAACTTTAAAACAGGACGTTCAACATTTTATGTTTACCATGAAGGCCTAGCCAGAAAGGGAGCTAACGAGGTGTGTTCCATGGTTCTAAAGTACTCGAACAATCATGTTCCACATAAGGTTAAAGAGCTGCACGTGTTTTCTGATGGATGTGCCGGCCAAAATAGAAACCACACCATTGTCCGATTTTTCTTGTCTTTGGTTGCCATAAACCGTTTTAAAAAATCTACCATTATTTCCCAATCCGTGGGCATTCGTTTTTACCCAATGTACAAGTACGAAAACACGATCGAGTTTATGTTCCAGGCCAGTACATGGATATCATTAAAAATTCGAGCACTAATTTTGAAGTTCAACAGTTGGAAACTCACGACGTTCTTGACTTTGACTCATGGTGGCCAAAGTATTATAAAAAAATTTGCCTTTCTTCAGACTCTTATGGAAAACTACCTAAAGATCAAAAATTAAACTTCCAAACTTCAACTTACCAGGCGTTCATATACGCATCTGATAATTCGGGAGTTGTTAAAGTGCAAATGTTCATTGATGGTTTGATTAATAAATCATTCAAATTGTCAAGGCCGTGTACTGAACCCATTAGATTGCCTACAGCAAAGGCATATGAAAACGGCAAGGTTTCTATAAAACCACAGAAAATAGACAACATCAGGCAAATGATGCGATTTATTGAGGAACCCTACATTGATTTTTATAACAATATTCTTGAATGGCCCACCACACAGCCAGCAGACAACGACTTTAGTACTGATGGAGAAGGGGACGAGCTCTAAACAAATTTATTAATTATGATTGTTTTCTGATTAATTTTATACACTAAGTATATGTACGTTCTTCTTAAGAATTTTATTGTTTTTTAATGCACTATTAAGAAATAAATTTTTTCGTTTACATTACTGTTTACAATGTTATTTTGACTTTCTCACTTTCCTCATTGCTATTGCGTGCAAAAATGGTATGAGTCAAGAAATTTGAAATTTAAATTATTACTGCACTAAATATCAGTTTCGGTTGGTTCATGTAGAATAACATTGAACTATATAATAACAAACAGAAAATCCATAAATTTATCTTATTATCCTTTAAATTTGTAATTAGAGAAGTTTTTTTGGTTTCCTGAAAAATTTACAAATTGTGACCCATGCTCTTTCTGCAAGTGATTCAATTATTCCTCCGTTGTCTCTACCTTTGTTAGACATTTTTCAGCTTTATATGAGAAGTTACGTATACATTTATATGTAATTAGCATATAAGTAACCAGCCAAAATTCAGTAAAACAAATGATATATACATTTTTAGTTTTTTTTATTCTTTAATACTGCAATAATTGAAAACATTTATAAGTTTAACTGATTACAGAATACTCTAGCATGTTAATGTTCTTTTGAAGGACTATTGTAGAGTTTGTCAGTATGAGAATGTCATCTGCATATATTAGAACGTTTATTTTTGGCCTGCCTACCTGACTCCACAAATTAGAACCGAAGGGAGGTCATCCAGTTAGAGGGAAAATAGAATTGGCTTAGTAGGCTTCCCTGTCTTACCCCAGAAGGAACACAAAAATAGTCTGAGACACCTTTTTGACTCCTTATACAAGACGCCGTTTCCGAAAGCAGAACAAAAGTTGGAATAGCTTAATGGAAAAACCTAGACCATTCAATTTCAAAACCAAGCCAACGATCTTTGACGATTTGTGATCGAGGACTTTTGATTGGAAAGATTGGATGCGCTGAATGTTGGACGGCTTGGCAGAACCCCACAGTGTCCTTTCGTACGTACATGGACAAGACGGATTTTGGTCCCGTTAAGTCTTTTACGTCTTGTGTTGGGATTCCATTCAGTGTTATGTAAGTAAGTCCTAGGCATTTGATTTGTGTGGAAATCGTTATCTGTTTGTTGTTAATGCTTAGTGGAATACAAGACTTTTTTTCAATGTGACATATACTTCTTACACTTTCCTTCATTCAGTCTTGTCTTGTACTTTTTGCGCCGTCTTCATGTGATATTGGATGTAACTTCAGGCCAGAATTCGAACGAGACATTCATGTCCCCAATAATTGTCAAATTATCTACCGTAATATCCATTGTGTATCATACGGGCAAAATAGGTAATGAACTCTGTCATGTCCTAACCGAAATAAAGCTGAGGCCTGAAAACTTACAAAATTGAATGTCTCCTCGTATAAACAACCATCCATTGGATGCTTGCTAATATCGTTTTCTTTCTTTCCCCGATGATTAACACAGAGACGTCTCTTCTCAACGTTTATCTTCATAATCTGTGCACAGAGATTAGAGACTAATTGGCCTAGATCACGATCCTTTGTACTCTCTATACCTCTGAAATTAGGTTACCACGGCCAGATTTGAGATCTAAAGCACCTATACGATAGATTTGCTTCATTAACTGTTCTTTTATCGCACGCACTTCTTCTCATAGACGCTGATTTTATTCCCTAAATATTTTAGATGCTAACGTCTCTAACCTTGAGCCGAGGAGCTAATTCATTAACGTGGCCATTGATTTCAAAAGCTCATTTTTGGAGAGCTGTCCAACTGTTTCTTGACTTCCAGTCGGGTCGAGCATCCTGGCAGATGTTAACGAATTAGCATTAATGAACGTTTTTTGCACCCTGTCTTATTCTTTTCTGGAGAACCTCGTATGCACTCTTAATAATATTATTTGACGTTTTAAGATCTTATAGGTTCTGTCCAGATTGCAAACAAATACATCTCGCTTATTTATAGTACTCAAAGTACAGGTCGTCGGGAGTCTAATACTGCTTACCTTGAAATACGGCTGTAAGGAAAGTGACAAATAAAAATAATATATCACGCACCTTTTACCGTAGGCTGACACCCACGACCTTCGGCTAGATACGCCGCTGTTCTAACACTTGAGCTATCGTGACCTCGATCCACTCGGACATCAACTTGCCATCCCAACCCCACCTTATGAGTTTTGAGGGTCGAGATGGGAAGTTGATATCCGAGTGGATCGAGATCACGATAACTCAAGTGGTAGTATAAACCTTAATTAATTATTATGTATGAATTGGTCAAGCGGACCACGAAAGTAGTGAATTAGTGAAATACGAATATTAATTTTATACTTAGGTTTTTTTGCATCGCCGTTTGAGCATCCACAATTTCTTTTTTATTTTCTTTTTCTCTCTCTCCTCGCAACATGTGGAAGCCCGAAGGGGCTGGCAAGGCGAAGCCGGAAACACACCCGATGCTACGCCATGCGACGTTACCCGATGCAACCCGACGCAAATCCAAACTCCGATTTTCAACAAGGTTGCATACCCCTGTGCACCCGATGATATGCGATCCCCACTGTCCAGATTTTCGTCGGTTTACATCGAATATAGTCGAAGACAGAAGAACCGGATACTCATATTTTTATTCAAACTGCATGTATGACTGTCGTTAGATTAATTACAACATACTTATTTTAATATAAATTGATTAAAAATTAATTAGTGTTTATTTAAAAAATTAATTTTAATGGTTTGGTAGAAAATTAATCAAAACACAGGAATACGATTGTTTGATATAATGAATTTAACCACCAACTTGTTGTGCTCGCTTCGGCGGTACATATACTAAAATTGGAACAATTTTTACACGGTTTTGCAGATAAAATTTAATTAAAAATTTATTTCATAGTTTTTCTCGTAAAATTACACCAATTTGTAATGTCGGGTAGCATCAGAACAGGACACTCAAATTTTTTGTAGTTTATTTCAAACTAAGTAATGTAATTTTGTCATTATATTAATTACAAAATGTTATTCTACATTAAACCACATTAAACGAGATAGAAAATGCATTAGTTTTTCACACATTGTTTGATTACGATGGTTAGGAGTAACTTTATTTTAAACAATTAAGTTTAACAATCAATTTATTAGATGGTTGTGCTCATAAAATTTAACTAACAATTTATTGCAAGGTTTTGCCCAAAATAGTGCATTAAGAACAAAAGACGCGTTGCGATTGTGATCGTGATTATTGTGATAACCGCTGTGGACTGTACGCGACGTGTACTTGCGTCGGATTGATGTGCACACCCCACCAAAACATTTCAAGGCATCGGGTATGTGTTTCCGGGTTAAGGGGGGACCAGAACTCATACTTATTTATTTCTTTTTAGGGTGCCTACGGTTTCCATATTCGGGGATGTGGATAAAAACCATTTACAACACCATGGTAAATATCACATCCCCATCGAATCCGGAGCAAAACACGCCCAAGCCGCTTAGGGCACTCGATCCCCCAGTCCAGTACCACCAAAACTGGTCTGGTAGTGTTTGAATATATCTCAACACTTCGAGTACAACCATATTCTCGGCTGTGTATATTGAAGCTATATTGGGATGCTTAACTTTTCTAAATGTCTTATTTCCATTGTCTAATATTGCTGCCCCGACCCCCTTTTCTGATTTCGACCCATCCGTGTATACTACGTTTATGCTGTTACAATTCCCGGTTTCAAAGCAACCTTGTATAGCTTCTGTCTGTCCTTCTAAATCCTTAAAGTTCATTATCATACTTGGTCTATAAGCCTTGACTCCCAGAGTGGCACTTTCGCCGGTCCCAATACCTTATTGGCCAGCACTAACTGCTTCATTTTCATGTAGGCCTCTAATAGCCCTGGTCTCTTTTGTCGTCTGAACCCTGGTAGGATTGAGCAAGCAAAGTTGGCTAAGGCCGACCGACACTGGATGTGCACTATTTATAATTATGTCTGTTAAAAACTTTCCTGTTAAGAGTTCTCTCCTTGGACTTAACAGCAGGGGGGGATATTTGATTCTACTCACAGAACATCAGTGGGAATCAATCATCATTGCTCCCAAGCAACATCATAACGCTCTGAATTGTATTCGGATAAGAATCTTTAAGTGTGTTTCGGCTGCGTCCCCAGAGAAAATACTTCCATAGTCCATGACTGAATGAATGAGGGACCTATATATTATAGTACATATGGAGGGATGGGCGCCATACTTTATTCTCGAAATAGCTTTTAATACGTTTAGGGCCTTTTCGCATTTCACCTGTGTGTATTCCAGATGTGGTTTCTATAAAAGTTTCCGGTCAAGTATTATACCTAAAAACTTGTGTTTCATGGTTATCCTTATTTTTGTTTTTCCACTCGTTTTGAATTCGGATTGTACTAGTCTTCGCTTAAGTATTATAGCGTTTGCGGAATACGTGTTGAAACTCTGGTATTAATCCATGTTTTTCAACGTACCCCCAAAAAGCCGGGACTTAACGCACCTTTCAAAAGTTTTCATAACACACGATGATAGCGCGATTGGATTATAAGATTCCCCGTCATTTGGTGTCTTCCCAGGTTTGCAGATTGGAATGATGTATTGTCTACTCCACTGTAAAATAATCACTCCTTGTATCGATACTTCATTAAATATTCTTAGTAGAGAGATTTTTTCAATTGTCGGGTAGTCGTTTCAACATTTCATAGTTTATGCCATCGGGTCCTGGCGCGGTTCCGCTTCCTGCGTAGAGGGCTTTTTCTAATTCTTTCATGGTAAAAGGGATGTCTATTTCTGCGTCGTTGTGCACCTCTATAACATCTGTGCTTACGTATTCAGGAGCTGAAGGTGGAGCCATTATGTTAATGAATTCATCCATGCCTCTTTTTAGTTGGATAGATTTTCGTTGTTCAAGTCTCTTTATGTTTCTTGTTTTATCCCAGACTTTCCCTATTGGTGTTTCACTGTTTAGAATTTTTCCCAACTATTTTTTTGGGGGGGGCTTGAAAGTTATTCTGCACATCGCACTGATTTTTGTGCCCGTATAAGTTTGTTATGGACGGGTTTTTCTTGAAGTTCTGGAAATGTTTTTGTTTTCTTGTCCCATTCATTTTGGCATGCATCGTCCCACCAATGTTTTGGTTTTCTGCCTGGTCGATTTTTTAAGGTTCGTGTGGGATAGAGAGTAAGGCAGCTTGGTTTATTATATCCACCATCTTTCCGTAGTTTTCTCGCTTAACTTCGTCCACTTCCTGCTGTACCCAGTTGGTATATTTTTTCCAGTCGGCCGTTTTATAAAACCATCGTTCTGGTACTTCTTCCACCATATCTTCTGGACCAGTCTGAATATTCACTAACATGGCATAATGGTCTGACCCAAAATTATCTGGTAGCGTTGCTCAGATTGCTAGTGGGGCTACGGTTGAGTGATGAGGGTGATGTCCGGTGCTGAGTTGCTTTTTCCTGGTCTATTGATGACGGTTGGCGAATCGTCATATAGGAAGCATAGGTCCAGTTGTTCTAAAGCGGTTAATAAACCTGACGCGTCCACGTAGGAGCACCCCCACGATACATGGTCCCCACCTACAATAGAAGTATGCGAGAATTGGTGTAACATTTCCGTTCAAATTGTGTTAGGAGGCACAGCGCCCCCACTGTCCGAGCCCATCGATGTGTCGGTTATATTCTTTGATTTTAGTAAATAACGATGTTCCTAATCAATTAAAACGCATAAAATTTCTATACTACAACATAAAAAAATATTTACAAAAAAAAAATTATTAGCCTTATTGTTCTGGTTTGAGATAAGGATACTTATCACTCTGAGGTAGTCAAAGTTAATCTCGTTCAGGAAACACGTCCTTCTCACTCGAGTTCACGATTACGACGGTCGCTTAACTTGGACCGAAATATGTTCATTTGAGTTCAATTCTGGACTCAACAGTACTCATTTCCAATCTCATCCAGGTTGTCGTCCACAATTCGTGTGCATTTCCTGCATTAACTCTCTCACAGATGTGAGTGGGGGGGGGGGGGGCAAATGGTACCATGTGTTTTTCGATTATGTCTTGTATGCACCTCTGTGAGGTTAGAAATCTTGCTCTCACAACAACCAATTTGGTCCAGATCTTTCTGTACGGTGCATTTCACGAATCAAGCTGGTCTAGGAATGGAATTAGGATAGACGATCTATGACAACCAGCCCGAATTCGCCGACGACAGAATGTTAATTGGAAAAAGTAAGGAATTGGAAAAATGATCGATGACCTCATCCTACAGCCGTCACGTCAGTAAACTGCCAGCCAGTACGTGAGAGGCTGAATGAATGTTCCATTGTATGCACTGAGGAATAAATTAATCCTGAATCAAGTCAATCCACTTAAATAAATACTAAAAAATAATCACTTTCTTAGATCTCAAGCTGTCACAAACCCAATCGATGGGATAAGATGGTTCTGGCTGTACTGAATTAGCTGCGAGACATGGGTGATGAATAGTTGAGAATGACTGTCAGGAACCTGTAAAGTTACGTTTTCGGAATATTTTGGAGACCGTAGCAGGAATGGATCAGAAACATTACAATGTTATTTTTTTTCTTAAAAATGCTCAAGAAGTATGTCGATTTTATGTTTCTAATTATCCCGAGAGGCAGACTAGACATGCTTCTTGAATTTTTTTATGAGTAGTATGTTAACTTTCAATTTACATTGGAAATAGAATCTAACAACACATTATCCTTTCTGGATACGTTGGTGATTAGAAAGGAAATTGGTGACCTTACTGTTTGGAACACAAAGCCCTCCAGCACTGTCGACATTCGGCCTTTGGGTGGCATCGTCGGTCCGGTTGCAGAGGAGCACAAAAACAAATGGAAATCGCAAAGAAATTCTTCCGACACTGCTGGGGGGGGGGGATTCGGTTCCGTAGTTACGGGCCGAGGAGCCCCGGCGACTGACAACCAAAGTCTGGCTCTCGAGTGGGCGTTCTGTGGTCTCTGTGTGTGGTAGTAGGCCGAAAGAGCCTCCTTCGAAACCTTGGAGGGTGTGGGCGCACGCCGAGATCAGTGAATAAAGACATTGCGTTGAGAACGATCATCCTATAGTCCCTCGAATGCGTAAGTAAGCGAACGGAAGCGTTTAGTGAATCGGCTTCTCCTAGTCGAGCATGCTTTGCATTGTTGTGCGTATGACCGGCGTGGTACCTTACGGGAAACGAAGGATCGGACCACCTTGGCTAGTCCTATGGCGTCCCTCCAATGCGCATGGCAGGTGTAGGCTGAGCTCGAGACTTTTGACCATAGGCAGTGCTCATCTAGGGGGTGGGTAGCAATCTCACTTGAACCCGAAACCGCTATCTGGGCGTCCCGGTATTTTCTACGCTAGGGAAGCCTCTACACTCAGAGAGATAGAGTTGCCTTCTCTGTCTAGTGGACAGTCGGATGTATTTCGGCCTGTCAACTCCCTGCGTGCTGCATATGACCCAATGCTCAATTTGGGTCCGACCATTCGGAGTGTATAAGCGGAGAGCGTGGTTGTACCAACTCCTAGGGGTGGGAACTCTCTACACCAACGCTGCGGCGGTAACACAAGTCCGTCGTATGTGGAAGTGCGTCAGCTCTCAACTTGAGAATCGAATCTGATAAGGCCTTATAGGCTAGCTACGGACGGTAAAGATCCTCTAGTCAGCCTTGTTGACGAAGAGTACTCGAGAACCCTCGTTAAAACAGTAATAATAATTACAAACCTTAAACCTTTGACCATAACGGAAGACTTTAGTGTTACCGTATTTTTCCTTGATTAAAAACGAATGGAATGCAAGATCTCTTTTTCCAAAAAAAGGTAACCTAGAACAACTTTTGAAGACAATGAATGTTACTGTTTCTTTAATATCTGAAACCTGGCTCAATTCAAATAAATTATGTAAATTTGCTGACTATAACTTTATTCGATTAGATAGAGACGATTCTTATGGAGGAGTTGGTATACTAATTCAAAATGGTATATGTTATAAACACTTAGATCTCATTCAGCCATTCAACAAGTGGGCGGTTGGTATACAACTATTTACTTCTAATCTTCCAAAATTGACAGTTGTTTCTTTGTATAGAAATACCTCTATACATACAAGTTCTAGTCAATGGACTAAACTCTTCAAATCATTACCTAGACTATTTGTGGTTGGCGGTGACTTTAATGTACACCATACTATTTTTGGGTCAGATTGGACTGATCCCCAAGGGGAAGAACTCTTGGACTCTATAGAGACAAACCGACTTAGATACATGAATGATGGTACCCCCACAAAAATTAAGCTTCCAAGAGATCATAGATATTCAGCTGTAGATATTACAGTCGTATCCCCGGAAATATACCGTATACTGAATTGGAAAGTCTTAGATGATCCCATGGGATCCGATCATTTTCCAATCTTTTTCTCTTCTTCTTCAATTAAAACTTTTACAGTCTCCTACACTGAACCAAAATGGAATGTAAAGAAAGCAGATTGGGATGCATAGACAGAACAATGGGAAACCAAAAGTAGGGAATTGAACGATGTAGTGGACTATGATTCTTTCTGCTCAATTTGGACAGAGGTTTGCGAAAATAGTATCCCCATTAAGAGGATTCTTCCTGGGCCTAAGAATTTTAAAGGCAAAAGTTGGTGGAATTCCGAATGCGCCGCTGCTGTGACCAAACGTAAGGAAGCCCTAAAACAGTACAAAGCTTTTCCCCCTTCAGAAAATTACGAAGTGTACAAATGTTCCAACAATGAAGTTCAAGACATAATCAGAGCGGCAAAAGCCAACTCTTGGAAAACATTTTGTTCCTCTTTCAATCATTCAACCCCAATCCAAACGATCTGGAAAAAATTAAAAATAATAAAAAATGTTCCAAC
>CM077101.1:81931-130783 GCA_039619505.1 Cimex hemipterus | reverse complement strand
GTCGTGCCTTTGTCTTCACAGCGGGAACGACCAGTCGTGCCTTTGTCTTCGGAGCGTGTGGATCGTCACCGTTGTAAAAAGGGAAATAAAGTGTGACACAACAAGCGAAATGGATCATTTCTTTCCCCAGGAAGACGGAGGACTCTCTCTTACACACACGCACGCACGCACGCACGCACGCACACACGCACACATGAATTTATTAGTTCCAACCGCTTCACCTTTTTCCGTAGTTACTCACCATAATAGTTAATCCCCGAGTGATTTCATCTTCGTCAACAGGCATTTAATGAATAATATAAGATAAACACCCGATCGCTTGTTATATGTTGACAACAGGCCAACAGTTTCATTGTTTCTATCGACTGGACTACATGTCAATTGTGAGCATTCCCATAGCCCATTGCTGGTTGGTTCCCTGTAAATGCAAAAGTATAATAGTAAATTATATATAATCAAATTAGAGATTTATTGTTCGAGTATGGCTTACTTGTCAATTTCGGTCGATTTAGGTACCTCATAAATCACAATACTTCTTCCTCGTATTCTCCGTATGAGATTCTATAAAATGATACTTTAAATTACATAGTACCCATAAAGGCATAATAAAATGTTCAATCTTGAATTGAATGAAGAATTGAATCGCATTTTTCCTACTTATTTATCTGAAATAATATTAAAATTACAATGCTAGTAGGTTACGTTACTGACCTGAACATACTTTTGTATTTGTAATCCAATCTCTGGTACAATGTTGAGTCTAGTGGCAAATCGTTGCAACCATTTTTCTACTTTAGTCTTGAATTCTTGAATTCATTGCTCGGAGGAAGACAGGAAATATGTGGCCTAGCTATTTTGCAGAAGAACATTTTATAGTTTACCAAAACTTATTTACGACCTGAGAATCACCTGGTCCAACCGAAAGCATCTAAATTTCATGCCCTCGCTCCACATTTGATTATTCTTTCTGAATGGATAATTGTTTACGTACATAAGTAGAAGTTTAGTAAAAGCTGATTTTAATCCATTATTAGAAGAGAACATTTTTTATTACCTTTTGAACAAATTATAGGCATTACGTAATTAGATAAAATCCGATTTTATCGTATTAGTTTCTTACAGACATCCTGAGGGGAGTCAGCAACCATTGCTCTCCCAGCTTTTTGATAGTTTTTCGTAAGAAGGCCCCTGGGCAATTTCCAGGTTACTTGTAGTCGAGATGAAGCCCAGGTAGTGTACGCAATCCGTTTTCGTTAGAGCCGTATTACTAATGAGGAATTTTCTTTCTGAGGGTAAAAATAATATTGGTTTATTTTCTTTCATTTGCTTTAAATACGCCAGAATTTGTCTTATTACAAGTGCCTTCAGCTCCCCCGAAGGAATTGCGGGACCAGGATCGGAGGATAGTGCAGTAGTTGTCGAAGGACGTAAGGAGGGTGGTAGGTGAACTTGAGATATCTTATGTGTAAATAAGGCACAAGATTGGCCCGAGCACACGTCCTGTCGCTCTCCCGCTTCCGGAGGGCAATATTCCGGCTAGTCCGTTGATTGACGAACTTTGAACAATCGTTTTATTAGGTAGGAGCAAAAAGTAAGGTACACGATTGGCAGGATTAGAAGGATACGTTTTAATTTGTGTAAATGTAGTATCTTTAATGCTGGAAAATTGCCCAGTCCTATAAGTTGAATATTATTAATGTTAAAAGGGTGTAATTTTAAATTTAACACAGCTTGCCTGATTAATCGTCGTTTCTATTGTCAGAGGATGGATGTCATTTGCATAATCCTCTATTCTACTAGTCTATTTTGCCAATTAAAAAACCTTCATATCTAATGTAAAATATGTTTGGTATTGAAGTCACACGGGTCGTAATAGTGAAAACATTTAAAATTTAATGTTTTCGGAATTATTTTCATAAATTGGAAAATAGATGAATTCTTCCCCTGCATCTGTAGGAGAGCAATATTTTTATTTTTTTCTGTTACATTTTTTACAGTTAATTTGTTTTCGTGTTTTTAACTCTGTTTCGGCATAAAGTTAACAATCTCTAATGCTTTATTGGTCAGTAATGTGATTGGCTACATGTCAGACGGAACAGAGGTTAAACATTTGAAATTATTTTGATTAAAGTCTTATAATTTGAGTACCTAACATGTATAAGTACTTATATAAAAGGATAGTGATTTGGAGAGTGGGATAGGTATTTAAAAGATCATGGATTTGAAATAAAACACGATAATTAATGTTATTATTTCAAAGTATCGAGTATAAAAAGGAACACCCAAAATTAAAGGTCCATTAATGTACAAAATAAATAAGTATTTACTAATGTCTGGACAGTCATGAAAATACTATAACATTAACATTATATTTAGGTTACAAAAAACAAAAACAATGATATAAAAAATATTTTTGCCAGATCGACGTGTTCTTTTGATTATATTTTTTTACATTATTCAATTTAAAAAGTATGTGCTACACAAGGTTCTAGTGTAACATTCAAATACCAAGGGAAAACGTTTTTGAACATTACAGACAAGCGATTGTTTTTTTAATAATCAGTTTATTAAGTAATTTTTTGTTAATAGAACATAAACTTCATCGCTTATCTCCTTTGTCAGTCATTTTCATTTTCATTTTCATTGAAAAGGTTCTTGTTTTAAATAATTACGTAAGCAAGTAAAAAAATTGACGCATTCACTGACTGACTTGATTTGTATTTACATATTTATAAACGACAATGATCACAAAGATCAATAAACAGATAGCATAACACTTTTTTAATATCAAAGTTTGCTATTTGTTTACCGCGAAATGTTAATTTCTCCCTGTTTTGTTATTCAACCTTTTCTAAAAATGCATGCCATTGACGGTATCCAGGAAGCGTAAGAATATTGTGAAATTTTTACGTCGAAACCTTTTTTTCAGCTTAAATTAATGAACAATTAAAAAGGTAACAACAAAAAAATCTACTGGTTTTTTCTTTAATAACCATAAGGACGAGATATCGGCAAGACATTTTATTCGGCAGCCCTCTTCTCCGCCCAGCTCGTTCGGAGTAAGCAGCATTCATATTTTTTCATTTTTTATTTTTTAAATTAGTTTTAGACACTTCCCTTATTATAGTGTGAACGAATCATTAAATATAATATTTACATATTTACAATGTAGTGCGGATGGAAGGGAAGGGTAGTTAATTGTTGTTAAAGGGCGGAGTTCAGAAGAGGTGGTTGCTGGGCAGTTTGTTGCCGTGGAGGTGATGACTTGGGCTGAGCAAATATCCGGGAGCGGAACTTAACAAGGAAAACGGTCCTCCAAGTTCTTTTTGACTTCCCATTTGGTTCCATTTGTTGTTGTTTCCTACTTCTTCATTCAACTTCCCTGCAAAAACAAAATAATTTAATTAATGTGAAGACAGGAGGATAAAGTATTTGTGTACAATTTAAAAAGAACTATAAAGTCGTTACGTAGATTTTTTAAATTTAAAATATCGTACAATTGCTAGTGATTATCAAACAAAATATTTACTTTCAATATTGACTGTTCTTATTGATGTAACAGCAAGGAAAATGTTAATTATTTAGCTAGCCTGACTGGTTATCATATAAACAATTTAGCATACATTGTACCATTGCTTTATTTATATCTTCTTGTTCTGCATATCCGGGAGTGGAACTTATCAAGGAAAACGCTCCGCTAAGTTCTTTTTGACTTCCCTTTCGTACCGTTTGCTCTTCCATTTCCATTTGCGTTGTTACCTTCAAATTCTCACAATTTCGACAATACGTCTCTAAACTAACTTCGGTCGACCATTTGAAACAAAGGTTATTTTTTACCTAAGATCAAAAAAACCAATCTTCTCGAACAACAGCTGTAATATGACACATTAGATTTTCGAGGAAAATATTATTATTGTGTCAATTAATTCAGTCAAATAATAATACCATTTATCTAAAGTCTTGGTTGAGATGAAAATGTTAGTGTCAGGAGCGGGACTTTGATCGTCCATGCCACAAACTTCTCATTAGCTCAAGTGGCTCGTTAGAGCACCGGTGTATTGAGCCGAAGGTTGAGGGTACGAATCCCGCTCCTGACCAAAACTTTAGATAAAAAGTATAATTAATGAAAATAATTAAATAGGTCAAATTATGACGGCTAAACTTACATGGATTATTATTGTGGCTAATTCCCCTCAAGAGCAGAAATCAAATTCATAGTCTGAACGATTCAGTACACGACCTAATTACCTCTAAATTGTTGAACAGCTTACCTAGAAAAGAACTACTTTACTTGAAACAACCTAGTTTAAAACCATGTATTTCCCAATTCAACAGAAATACGCTGTAATTAGAATGATCCGACATCTAATGAACTAGTCAAACTTCCAAGTTCCTCGTCCGGCCAGTTTCCTTTCAGTTCAAGCGAATATCCTTGAAAAACTCCTTAAAACATTAATGCCTATTCTTGAGGATAGACACCACTTTACCGCCTCATCGATTTGGGTTTCACTCACATCACTCCACCGTACGGAAGGTGCATCTTGTGGTGGACACCATTGCTTCTCTTGAGCGAAAACAGTATTGCTCGGGTGTCTTCCTAGATATAGCCCCGCCTTTCCACGAAGGTTTACTGTGGAAACTCAAGAAGATTCTTCGATAAGTTCCTAGTTTACCCACTTTAAAAATTTACTTAACCCCCCTTGATCACCTTTGCTCATGATTCTGAACCTCCTCTTTTTGACTACATTTTAGATGAATCTTTTACGTTAAATGAATTAAAAATGTTGTCTCTAATTTAAAAAATAATAAAGCTCCGAGTCCTGATGGCGTTAGCTACGAGTTCTATAAATTTACAACCAACTGTTTTCTTGAAAAATTATTATCTTTTTATAACTTCGTATTTAACGCTGGTAATGATGTTAACAACTTCCGAGGTATTTCTTGTGCTAAAATGTTTTCAAATCTTCTTCTTCAACCCCTCCTGAATTTGTCAAAAGCCTCCTAAGTGAGTTCAGGGGCTATGAAACAGTTGAATCCCTACAACGCTATTTTATCCGTAAAATGTATCACCTCCCTTTTTTCACGCTTAACTACCTGATCGACCTCGAGACCTCAGTTGACCTTTTGTTTCAATTTTCATTACAGTTACATACTTCCTATGTCTATAGGGTCCTAAACCTTCCTAACTACCGCCTTCCTAAGAATACAGCGATGGAAATCATAAGGTCCAAAATATCATGGTTCTCTTCCTGGAATAACTTGGCTCAATAATTTCAGCTGAATGACAACTTTTCCCTGGACAATTTCAAAGAGTGGCCACTTTTACACTCAAAACTAATTAACGATATTCGTACTTCTCACACAGTTAAACGTCTCCTCCATGCTCAAAATTCCTCTAGATCAATCAACCTTTCTTTAACATGGCGCAAGATTCTAATTCCGTCCATTCCGCTAGCACGCTGATTTTTCAAAATTAGGTGCGAGTTACTGTACCTCAATTATAACCCCACAAGTGTCAATAGTTCCGACAGGTGCTCTCTCTCTGCAATAGGCAGGCTTGAGAAGACTGTTTTCATTTTCTAGCTGAATGCCTAGTTTTAGCGGAGTTCCGAGCACAGCATATAGGCTTGGCCACGTTGACGAGAGAGCATCTTTATTAAATAACCCAGCGTCTTTAAATCTGGTAAAGTTTGCAATGGAAGCCTGGAACTACATGAAAACGCTTTTTTATTTCAACTATTAAATGTTTACTGTATTTATCAGAGACACCCTGGTTATTTAAAAGTGCATAAATAGATCTGTTGTTATTTTAGTTTATTTACATAGTTTTTTCTCTCTTTTGTTTATTCCTTAAGAAGAAATGTGTTCCTTGTTTATTAAATATGTATAGTCCGACTCCGGCAGACGGTTGATAACCATTGCCGAAATGTGCTTTTTGTTTATGTACAATTTTTTTACTCTCTTTTGTTTAACTAATAAAGAACTTTTTCATTCCTTTATTCAAGAAGATTCTTCCAGTACTTTTTACCTTACCCTGAAATCCTACCTGATGGCTGACAGACCGATATTGCCCTCCGTTTCCTTTTATATTCCGATAAAATCTGGAGTCCTGGAATCATAATGGGCCCGATACTTTCTACAATGTACACTGCTGACATTTTTCTGCTTCTGCTTCCCCACACGCTTGCCACACAACACGGCTCACTTCTATTCTAACTCCAACCCATCCCAGTAAGCTCCTATCTGCAATGCCACCTCACCCTACCTAGAACTGTTACCGCAAATAGAGAATCAAAGTGAACGAAAAAGAAATGCACAGAAAGCAGCATTACTAATAAATGACATACTGATACCAACTGCTGGCATAGTACGATATATGGGTCTGAAACGACATGACAAATTCTGGCTAAGGCTACTCGATCAACGATTCTCCCTAACTTTAATAACAAACGAACCGTTGACAAAATTATTGTTCGACCGATAATGACCAACAGAGTGGAATTTTTGGTCTCAGCCAAACATTCCAATTCATCCCATATCCAGTCACTCAAAACCAAAATCTTAATAAAAATCGTCAATGCTCCGTTCTTTGCGGGAATAAACACACTCACCGTCATATTCCATTCATTCACGAACTTGTAAGAACATGTTTTCAGAAATTTCATAGTAACCTTTCTGTAAACTCAAACCCCGTTTTCCAACAACTTTTCACACTAAACCCACCTAGAAATCCTCCACGTTGAGTGATAAGTTTACTTATTGCAAATAAAGTTGGGTGAAAATAATAATAATTCAAAAAATTGGTCTGAAATAAATGATAACCGTGTTTAAAACTGTAAAACCAATCAATTAAGTACATTTGTATTAAGCGTTATACTATGCAATGTGAAATTAAAAATTGCGATAAGGCCAAGTTGATTGATTAGAAAAATATGCTCTACCTTCGTCAAGCTTTCGAGAAATTATCCCCCAATGTGAACAAATTTGAACATCTATGTTACATAGATAACATGCTATATCTACTTGGACGAGATTTTTCTTATATATTCTAACAAATTACAATTATTCCTCTATTGGTAGATTAAATATCACAATTTATTTAAAAAAATCCTTTGCAAAGACGAGACAATGCGAAAATGATTCTGGAAATAAAGTTTTAAATTCAAAAGCTAGAAATTGTGTCTCTTTATTGGGGGTTCAATACCTCATTCCTTCAGCTTTTCCAAGGAAAAAATTGAAGCCCGGTGTAAAAATCGATCCCTGTGATCATGAGAGTAAATTCAAGATTGACTGTTGGTACGAGCAATCTTAGTGGTAATTAATTAGTAATCTTAGTGAGTAATACGCCATAAAAAATCATACCGGATATTTTTGAATACAGGACTCTCGATCAACCGAGATGGTCGGGACCAGACCGACCTCGGATAATTGAAAATCTCGGTAAATCAAACTTTTTAAAAGTGATAATTAATTAAAAACGCATTTTGCGCAAAAATATGTACATTTTGGATATGTCGTTACCATAAACAACCTTGAATCGCTTGCAATTTTTCAATTTCGGTGGGAAATTTGTTAGCAATCGGATCAGAAATACTCATTCCTTTGCTCCTGTGTTGAAGGAACCATAAAAGACAGCCTTATTCGTCATGGTAATTTTGGAACCTTCGTAGACTTCCGGCCGGCCGGTGTTGAACATCGCTGTAACAAGAAAGCTTCCAATTGGGCACGGTTCCGACGCCAATGCCAACAGTCGTCTTCTGAGACGTCACCGAATATCGCCGCGATATTCATTAAACTTTCCTCTTGATCGACTAGTTTAATTGGCGCAATTTTTTTAAAAGTTGAAATCAAAACCCATTTGCGTTGGGTACGAGAGTGAGCGCGAGAGAGAGAGAGAGAGAGAGAGAGAGAGAGAGAGTGAGAGAGGGAGAACTAGATTAATGGAGAGGAGGAGGGCTACAAGTTATGGGCCCGATGGGATACGTTAAAATCATCAAAGTAAGCATGGTATAGAAGTAAAAAGTGGTAACATGTATTTTTTTTCCTAGCGCTTATATGTTTATATGAGGATACAGAAATTATATAGGTCCGAATTCGTAGACGAAATAGACAGAGTAGAAGGTAGTGGGGAAATAAAAGGAAAGAGGAGGCTAAGAAAAAGGGGGCGAGGTTGAGGGATAGTGATGGAGGGTGCATGGAAGTGGTGGAGGAGCGAGTGGGGGAGTGGCTGGCACACATGGGTCCGCCTGACAGTAATCTAAACGAACGACGGGCGACACAGCAATTTTCTAGATTAAACGTCAGTGGTACTCGCAAGAGCGGAGGGGCCTGGACTGGGGAAGGGTGGAGAGCAACAGTTCGGCCTCTATAGAAAAATGATCGGGGCTCCGCCAATGAAATATTGTTTGACACTAGGCATACGGCCCTGGTACAGGGATTTGAAACCGGTTCCGTCCCTGAATTAAATATGGCCGCTGGGGACGTTGAGGCCAAATTGGAACCGACGGCTACTACATTATTCCATGACAGTACCACACGTTTGACATTCTTCTCCACGGTGACGCTTTTCGTTCACGTCGATACGTCCCTATATTTAACAAATTCCACCCAATATCTTAATTGGAGTCCATCCGTCCCATTAGTGCCACCTACATATGACTCCTTTCAACAATTAAAATATCTAATCAGCAAATCTCTCTTCTTCCCCACTCCATAGACTCGTCATCCTCTCTCCTAATAAAAGTCTACTACCTTTGCGAGAATCACGTTTTACTATTTCAACAACGTATAATAATAATATTAATAATCCACTGAAATGGTTCTTCTATTGCATATATTTGTAAATAATATTTGTTTCTTTTTATATTAAATATTCGATACATTTGTGTGAATGTATAGCGTCAGAGGTAACCGTTTCCCATCATTTCTGCTCTATCTTCGATATTGACGAAAAGCCGAAACAGCGAGGTTCCAATTTTAGTTACAAATAAAGGGTCTTCTGCAATGTAAATAATGTATTTTTGTGTGGTAAATATTTTAGGTTTTTATTAGCGTAAATGTATAGTTGTAGATACTTTTATGTATTGTGTATAAAAAAGTATTTACATACCGCGACTTTATCCACACAGTAATGTTTTAGTGTAACTTTCTAATGCGATGCAAAGTGGTAGTATGGCTTTCTAATATAATGTCTTGTTTTTCTTATAATATAATGTCTTGATTTAATTTTAAACTAAACAAATCGAGTGGTGCGACAAATTTGTCCATTAGTATATTTATTAGCGTATTTATTGATGGAAGTGTTGATAATGATTAGTATATGTAGAGGATTCCGTGGACAGACTTCATTACATCTGGAATTTATTCTACATGTAAAATTGGACTAAAAAGTATTGCAGACATTTCTCTTCTCATGTTGCCTATTCATCAATGGAAAGTGTAGTAAAAATCCAATAAGATTCATTTGTTTTTCTTGTAACCTTAAGCAAAGTGCAAAATCGTTAGAAAATAACTTTTACGTTTTTTGTTGCAACACAATTGTCTGCAGTTTAAGAGTTTCTTTGCTCTGTAAATACTGACAGATATGGCGCAAACAGAAAAGACACTTAATTACTAATCGGGGTGACAGCCCATAGAGCAGGAGCTGGACCTCACCAATCGTTTCGGTCTTCGGCCTTGAGGCGCCATATCCTTCCAGCCGTACGCCGTAGATACATCGTCCTACCAGGGAAGCCTCTTAAGTCTGCGGTCTACCCGTAGGGGAGTTTTCTTGGAAGCCTTTCTTGAGGCATCCTCTTCATGAAACACCAATATTTCAATTTTTTTATTGGCGGTATTATTACTACAACTACACTATGCAGTACTATAACCGGATCGCAAATAATTTCTTTATTTCATCGTTGTGGCCACTCGCCGTTTACACACTTCGGTCCGAAAAATTTTCTTAGCACTTTTCTTTCCCATACACCAAGAAAATTTCAACCCATACTCAACACCCATTTTTCGCTAGCGTATGTAACTATTAGCCGTTTGGTTAGCTTCTTTCTCTTCATACCATCTTATCCTTGCAAGATAGGTCCTTGAACCACAAAACCTTTTGTACCGCAAACAGGTAATTATTTCCTGTCGCTATTCTTGCCTAACATTATTATTCTTCGATACTATGAACTCTAGTTTTTAAAATTACTGCCCACTGGGAGATTATGGTTTCCAAATTGAACTAGTCCTTCTCTACATCCATGGGTTCCCGAGGTGCTCATATGCTTAGTTTTGCCCTAGGTAATTTCCAGACCGATCTTCTTGTATGTCCTCCAGTGCTCCTTCTGGTGCCACCATTTTCTTAATTCGTCATCCTCAAGTCAAACAGTGCTGTTCGGTTTGTTCTCAGAAAAGTTACCCCTACTAATTCGTTTTAAACACATGTATTTAACGTTTCAAAGGCAGTTGTCACCAGTGTAAAATTAAAGTTTAATTACAAAATATTTATTTTTAGGTTACAAATCGTTTAAAAAATGACACATTAAACTACTACTAAAAATAATGAAAGTTATCGAAAGTAATCAATAAAGAGGCTTTAGTACAAAATTGGTCTTAAAAAATCTCAAGCTTCGGAAAATTAAATTAAATGTTCAAAATGTTATTTTTTTTTAAAGAATGCAATCATTCCCTGACAAATTTTACTGTTCTCAAGAGTCCATCTTGCTTCTCTTCTCTTGTAAGAGGACACCATTTTCGGATCCTTGAGAGGTCGTCCTTAGTTGTGATACGTACGAAATCGACCTTACTTGTAAGAGTTCCCCTTATGAAAAATTCTATCTAGGAATTAAATATGAGCTTTTTTTTCGTATGTTGTATTTTGTACCGAAGGGTCTGTTTCTGTATTACATTCATTGTTTTTAATATAAGTTTTAACATCTTAAAGCTAATTTTTTAAAAAGATTTGTAACCAAAAATCAATTTTTTAGCAATTAAACGTTAATTTTACACTGGTGATCACTTGACCATGAAATGTGTTATACGAGATACTAATAACGTCTTCGAAGGCGTGACTAGCAATGAAAACGAAACAAATGTAAGTTATCCTTAGCCGATAAATACAATTTTAAGTTGAACCAAGTAAACAAATAATTTTAGTATTAATTTTTCCCCCAAATCCATTTTTGAAGAAAAACTAAGTTGATTGTTGTTTTAGTGATATGTAAGATTCCTCTTTGTACGTTTAAAATAACAATTTCTATGCTATGTCAATTAAATCAAAAGAAGTTTAACTATAAAACGTTATCTCAAGAATTTTAAATTTTTTTTAAAGTGGATTAAAGTCAATTGTGATACTCAATACGTAACAACTGCCTATTCAAATGAACGCTGTTTAAGAACGATGATAGGAAGCTAGTAGCTAGTAAATTGTTTTTTACATTCTTCTTTATAAAAATTTTTAATAGAAGGATGAAACTTTTATAACGTACACCAACTGAGATTATTTCAACACCCGTGAGATTATGGTGTTTTTCTTTTTTTTTTAATGGCTTCATGTCTTCGATATTAGCCAGAGAGAAAATATATGGTGGGGAGAGGAGCGTGAAAAAAATATCACGCGAATCAATGACGGGAATTGAACCTACGACCGCAGGGGTCTTTCACGCTAACCACTCGGTCCTCTAATTAAATAATTGCCCATTTTAAAAATTATTTTTTTACTTTACATTTCGCAGAATTTAACAATATATTCAATATTATAATTTATTATGACATATAAATTGTATGCATGTAATGTATAATTTATTATTACTAATACATAAATATAAACATAAAATTGATATTATATAATTGATTGATTGATTTTTATTTAACATAATTTGTTATTATTGACCTCCATTTGTAGACAAAAAATCGTGTATTTTTCTTAATTATACACTAGATTGCACAGATTAATTTTCAATTAAGAATACTTTGATTGAAGTTGATTCAGACGAAACTCTTAAACGTCACAATTTGTATGGACGTACCGTATTCAGAATTAACTGTTAAATTGACACTTGTACACTTTAGAACTAGAAAACTAGAAACAACATTAGGAAAACCGCTATTTAGCAACCCAAAGCAAGGAGTCTGTTAGCAGAATTATACGGATTCAATGAACAAGAACGGTTTTCACTGCGCCTTATTTATTACACAAAGAAACGAGCATGATACAAATTGGTGTGAACAAAGACCCGATCACCCGAATACTATGACAAAGGATTTCGGTACGACGAGTACTGTTTTGAGTCAGAGAAGGAGCTATTGTCCAAGACCAAGCATGGCGATGACGCGCTCTACGTCTTCTCCATCTCCGCTCGAGTTGAGCCGTCTTGAAACATTTTCAGCCCGAGCTCAGCTGTATTCCCTTTTTGGTCTTCCGGGTCTCCTCGTCCGCAACAGTTTCGGTCTTCCGGGCCCCCCTTTTTTCGGTTGTTTCGTTTGTAGTCGCATGGTCAATTTCCTGTCGATCATCCTGTGGTTTTATCAAGATGTCAATTCCTGGTGGTTCCTGACTGCTTGGTTCGTCCTCTTGGTCAAGATATGTAAGAGATAAGGGTTGAACGGCTTTGTGACCCTTTTCCATGAATCGAATGTCTCTGAAAATGTCTACCTTCTATTCATCCTGTATCCTTTTGTGCTGTCCGAGTATCCGACGAAAATGGCTTCCTTGCTTCTTGGCTCCAGTTTTCCTTTTCCGGGTCTCCTATCCAGGAATAAGACTTTCGAACCAAATACTCTAAAATGTTTGGCACACGGCTTCCTTCAGGTCAATAATTCGAACGGTGTCTTTCCTCCTTGAGTTCTTGACGGACATCGATTTCGTATGTAATTTGCCGTGTTCACGGCTTCAGCCCAGAATGATGGCGAGAAGCCAGATTCTATCAACATGCATCGGACCATGCCCATCAAAGTCCGATTCTTTCGATCGCAAACTCCGTTGTGCACAGCGCTGTACGGAACAGTCAGCCATCTGCGGATCCCCTTTGCTTTGAATAGATTATCGAATTCCTTGTTTATATACTCGGTACCGTTGTCTGATTGAATGCCTTTGATTTTCGTACCGATCTGATTTTCCATAAGTGGAAAAACTTCTCGTGCTTCCTTTACCACGACTTCCGACTTGCACCGTAAAAATCTGACTTCGCACCATCGCGAATTGTCATCTATAAATTCGACGAAATATCTGCATTTCCGGACCGATTCAGTCGGAATGCACTATGTCCAGGATCTTCGAGTTTCGATCGGTTGTTTTAGGAAATGGGGTAAGTGCCATTTTTCCTTTAACACAAATATCGCAGGTAACATTTTTTGCTCAGATGTGGTTACATTTATTCCATAAATCCTGTTGTAGTATACGGCTTGTGTCAAATCTTTAAAATTAAGATGTCCAAATCGACGATGCCAGAGTTCTAGGCTTTGATTTGATTGTATACTTAATGCTGAGTCGTTGGATTCACGTGCAAATTGTAAATCACCAACACGATCAGCTACCAACTTCGCGTTTCCGAATACAACTGCCTTGTCAGGTGTAAATAGGACTTCACAACCTTTGCCTGTTTTTTTTTTCCAACAGATAGAAGATTAGTGCGTAAGTCAGGTACATGCAGTGTGTCGTGTTTTTAAATCGCCAAAAACTTTGCAATTCCGGTGGACACGACTTTGGTGGTTTCATTATTTCCCAAATTTAGTTCGAGATTAACAGAGCCATTGTGTCTCAAAAAATCCCCTGGTCGAGGCACCATTTTTGTTTTCCCATGTGTTGAACCTCCTAACGCGCAAAGAGCCACATTTTCAACTTTCCTGGCCGATTCATTGGCTTTTTCTTGTTGTGAATGGCATTCGTTTGCCTTATGGTCATATTTGCGGCACCTGTGGCACTTAAATCTGAAATTTACGTTTTCGTTTCGCTCGTTTTTACGATAATCCGGACGGTTGTCAATTTTTTTGTTTGATAACGCCAGTTTTTCTTTGCTGAAAACATCGTGCCTTCCGAAAAAATTTATGAAATATGAATGGTACATATTGGTACAATGTAACTACATTAAATTCACTTGGGTGGTCTTTTTCGTTAATCTCAGCCTTATCATCGTTTACATGAGTTACGGAAACATATGGCCGAGGCCATATCACTTTCAGAAGCCGGGTCTGTACATCATCTAGGATAATTTTCTGTTCAGGGTCATCTTTTGTCTTCGTCAGTTTTATTGTTAACTGAAAATGCATTGGGTTGGAATCGCACACATCCGCTTATTTTAAAATAAGTTATATGTACTTAGCTACTTGTTTTTATGTTCTAAATGATAAAAACCGGACTCTCTAATTTGGTTGTTTACTTCCAAATATATCCAAGTACCTGAACTATTACAAACTTCCCAGGAAACAAGCTGCTCAGCGGCAAAAGCTGCTCTGCAAAAAGTCTTCAATTAGCTTCATTTATTTGAAAGACGTTGAATGAACGGTGACCTTCAAATAGCGGAAACGTATGCAAAGTCTCCCTCATGCCCCTATTACTCGTTCCCTCCTCTGATTGCCACCTCTTCAGATTCCAGTAATGAAGCCAGACAGGGGAAACTTGACTGACAACCTTCGCAGAGGTAAAAATAAAGATCTAAAACATCGCATTTAGGACAAAAAGGAAATATCTTGGTTAAGGATGGGTTCATAGCGTTTTTTCGTGATGTTAACGTAAAAAAGCCAACTAAAATTTGTATAATTTCATTTCATTTTTAAAAACATCTTTTGCATCGGCGTTATTTTTCATTATTCTACGTGCTGTGGGAAGAGAAAAGCAAAGAAAACAGTGTGCGAAGATTTTTGAACGATTTTAAATAAACAGGTAGTTTGACTTATTGACCTTATTATGTCAGTAGTACAACATAATGGTATCTAAAGAATTTATTAGTTCTTATTTAGTATAGTATGAAACTATATGCTATATGTATATAATATACATGTATTTGGTAGTGTGGTCTAAGGCAGCTAGTCCAGAGACAAGTTGTAATTTTAGTCGGATCGTTTATGATAATCCTAATCAATTGCAACATTTTTTTGTCCCTTTTAATTTCCACCTCTGGTAGGCATTAGTCATCACCTTTCTCAGTCGTTTCTCGTAAAATCCTTCGGAATTGTTTCCCATACATGTAGAACCACTGTTTTCAACAGCTCAGTGTCAGGACCTGGGTTTCGCCTTCGTACTCGTATAGTTTGTCCCAAATGTTTTCGATTAGGTTTAAATTGGACATCAAACTGGCCACACCAAGCACTCATTCACGCAAACATCCACAATACGTATTCTATCGAGCTTAGCATTATCCTGCATTAGCAAGATGGGGGGGGGGGACAGCACTACGTGTTCTTCGATTATGTCTTGTATGTATTTTTGTGAAGTTACAGATTTTCCTGGCACAACAACCAATTCGATGCGAGCTTCTAACGAAATACCAGCCTAGAACATCAATGACCCACCATTGTCAGCCAACTGAAGAACCATACAGACAGCATGGGATGTCTTTATTACTGAGTTTGTCCATATGAAATTACGCCCTTCGGTAGATTTGAGGCCAACTCTCATCTCAACTGTAAAGAGAACTCGTCTCCAATATTCCAATGTCCACTTCTCGAGTTCCTGTGCGAACTGAAGTCTGGCCATTTTCTACCTACGGTAGGAAGACGTGCAAGAGCCGGGTGACGGGCCTTGAGGTTATTTTTATTGGGCCTTATGCTAACAGTCCTGGCTTTAATAGAAACATTTCGAGCTTGGTTTATTAGATTGCTTATCACATTTTCCGTAATAGTACAGTTTCGTAGAGCCTTATGATGGATGAATCTTTAGGCGTTGCAGAATGGAAGGTCATAATGCCACTTTTATGCAAATAGGATTAATCAATATTATTCCTGTAACTAATGTAGAAAGATAATGGATTTCATTTTAAACCAAATAATTTGATTGGTGCGTTAAATTTGTCCAACAGTGTATTATAAGCTGCCGGTTCATGTTTGTTGGAAGATAGGCTTGATATCATATTTTACCAACGCATTTAATACTAAATCACCGTAAACTAGGAACATTTTGTTTCATTTTAATGCGGCGGGAAAATTTGCTCTGAACACGACAATTATCCGAAAACGTTTGCCTGTAAAATACAACAAGGGTTGTTAGTTTGATTTCAGTGCAATGTTTGACTCACTCATTATATATGTGTCATGTAGTAGTAGACGGACACTACCAGCACACGGCAAACATACATTTGTGATATTTATAGATTTTTTTATTAGCCGAGTTTAATTGGTTGGGGGAGTGGTACTTTGGTTCAAATAGTCAGACATCGCCCTTTTTCTTAATTTGTTTTTATTTTTAGATCTTTCAGCATTTTGGTAGAGGTGCGACGTTGGACCAGGAATTTGTTAAAAATCCAATAATCGCATTAGAAAACGTCCGTTCTATGACATGGAAGGATACGACGTTTTCGATACCTTTTTTGTTAAAGAAACCATCAAAAAACAAGGCCTAAAATTATTTATAACGGACAAATAGTCGCAAATCACTATCATTATATTATTGCGGTGGAAATGATTTTCATTTTTTACTTGTTTACAAGATAAAATTAACAAAGATTAGGTCTATAAGTGGCAAATAATTAATGAAATCGAATTAAAAATTATTCCTGCTTGTAGATCTAAACACTAACTTTTCTGTGTTTAGTTTAAGACAAAGAACAACCCACACTAAAAAATTCTACAACCACAAAAGAAAATTTCTATTTAGGGTTTTAGTTAAATTTATTGAACAAGTTGCTTTCTAAAAATCGACAATAAACCAAATTACAGTAAAAATTAATTGAATTGATTTTGCCTCGATTTCTTGTTTATGGTAGCACACGCCTAGCATTTAATGCGGCTATTGTTATCCCCACCTGTTCAATAAGCACTAAATAAAACGGAAGTGACAAAGTCGAAGTTCATTTATTTTCTTTATGTCTGTCTATAATTTTCTTTCGAAGAATTGAATTTTAAATCAATTGTATCTCATTCAATTGATTTAAAAAAATAATATATGGGTGTTATAATTTATGGATATAATAATAAACCATATCCAAAATCATCAAATGTTTTTTTTTAGAAACTTTTGAACTAAATCCTTATTTACCTTTTATTGCTTCAAATATTTGATGGAATTGTGCGTCAACAGACAAAACATTTCGTAGCACTAACATAATAGAGGGGCATTCCTATGGAATATTTCTCCTGAAACCATGCGATATTTCCCAGTCACGAATAAAAATTCATTTAAATCTTTGTTACCAGTAGAAATCCTATCATCATAAAGAAATCATGATTTGATTGCAATTAAACTCAACTTCTTGACAAAAAAGATTACTCACAAACTCTATCACATTCCCTGGCAATGCTGGGTCTGAGTCGGTCTTCAAAGTAATTTGAAATCGTATGTGAAAAATTTAATACTGTCACTTTTTAGACATATTTGAGTTTGTTTTGCCCTGGTGATGGCCTTATAATAGGTCGATATATTGGCAGTAGCAACTTAGTTTGCTTTCCCATCAAGCCCAATCTATGATGCAGAATAGAAAACTGGTTGAGATATTTAATACTCAAAAATGATTACTGAAATAAATAAATAATAAATTCTAAAATAGTTATCCTATCCCAAACTCATATCTAAGTGACATAACACGCACACTGTACACAATTTTTATTGAATTTAAATAAATTTACAATAATTGTGATGAATTTGTCTTCGTGTAAAAAAAAGTTTTTTCGTTTTTACGAATCCACACGTAATGCCATGAAAAAAACCAAAATGTAATATCCCCCTTTGTTCAACATATTCGCATATAAACGAGTTGTCTCGTTATCCCCGGTAGATCGAATGCTCAATGATTGCATTTTATATACATTTTATAATGAAATAAAATTATGAGGGAAGGGCAAAATACGAAATATGAAGGTGTTTGTATACGGAAAAGTATATAGCAATTTTTGGTTTGCTAAGCTCATAAGTTTAGAAATAAATTCACCACCGTTAAAAAGCCAATCAGATTAGTCCACCGTTCTGTCATGCTAAACATGATAAACATCCCAGTAATTGTAGTTCAATTTAAAATGTTTAGGTAAATAAAAAAATCATTTTTAAATTAAACACATTTTTTGAAAAAATTACCCCGTTTGTATATATTGTGATAGTTTGTATATATAGAGGTGATGGACCCAGGGTGGGTTTCAGAGGTGCACTCTATAATTTAGGTTAATATTTTTAGTAGAATGAAAGTGTATTTTGAATGTGTATCTTTGAAAATATACTTAAATTTTAACCCACTTCATGTGGTAGTGTTAAAGTAAAGATAGAGCCACATATATAATAAACAGGACAGAAGAGAAATTTTAAGACGTTGAAATTGATTGACAAACAAGTCGTAGAAATAATGCGAGATGGATGAAATACGTGAGAAACCGGTAATGACCATAGTAGCTAACCGCTGGGGGAAAAAATAAAATAATCCCTCTTACCTATACCGTTGATGGGCTTAATGTCCTGCGGACTTGGCGTGTGCGGGGATGGTGGTTTGTCTTTTCCTTTAACATCCACCGTTTTAACTTCTCCGGCCGAAGTGACGCTGCTCGGACCGGACGACTTCTGCTGTGCGATCCTTTCTTGTTTTCTAAATTTTGCTCTTCTGTTCTGGAACCAGACCTGGAAAATATAGAAAAGCGGCATTTATTTAACTCTTGTACTTAGAGCGGCATTATTTACCGAAATACGTCATTCTTTATCTTTGAAAAATTGCGCCCTATTTTGGGAAATAAAGTAGGATGTGACTGTGTTAGTCAGGGAAAATACTCTCTGAAGTCGAGACGGATGAGGCATGGTCGATACCTTTTGATAAAACCTTTAGACCAAACGGTTCACATGGGAACCGTTCTAGAGTAAATTTTTATGGGATATTAATAAAAGCAGTAATTTTTATCTCACACATAATTAACAAAAACATTTTTCAATTGATACCAAAGAGGCTTTTGGTCTGATATTTGTATAAGGAAAGGTGTATGTCTACCATATAGTGTTGTTAACTTTCCAAAAAGTTAAAGTTTACCCAGTCATAGAAAGCCAAAAGTTTTGTTTAATATTATTAAAAGGCTTTATTTGTTTATTTTAATTTATATATTTTTATAAGTAATTCTTGTTGTAACTGCCCGTTAGGTCTCACGGATGAGAAATCAGAGTCACTTAACAATACTGTTTCCAAATTAATCTCAAATGAAATTTAATAGGACGTGCCGGAATTCGAACGTGGCAAATACGAGTCGGACGCCTTCCCTCTCCAAGTACCTTTTCTAATTGGGTGCATTGAAAAGTTAAAGTATTATGAATTCAGGGTTAATTCTTATATTGTTTATAATATATTTTTGAAATCTTAAAAAATAAAAAATCTTAATATTTTTAACATTCTCGCATGTGCTAACTCAGAATAATAAATATATATTATGCATGGCACTATAAAAAATGGTTTAATATTATTAGTCTAGTTTCGAATGTTCACCATTTTTTGGAGAAAAATTATGCATAGTACCTCAGGCCCAGTACAACTTCAAAATTTCAATAAATCTTGGCATATCATTATAAAGGATATTTTACACAGGAAACAATGGTGCAATCGGATTTTAAATTGGTCAAAATATGACAAAAGTTATGGCAAATAGTTAGAAAAAAAATAGTCGTTTGGTTTGCTATTTATTATCACATTTCAAGTTCGAATTGCCTGCCTTGCAAAAAGATGCAAAGATTTGCTCTTTTTAACTATTCTTTATCGGTGCTCAGAGCGATAGATTCAGAGGAGATGGATTGACAAGCTTTTTCTAACCTTTGCTGCAGTTCTTCAACTGAGGTTGCTGGGAAAAGTTGAGGAATGCACTATTTAAATTATTTTCGCAGAAATAAGGACCGATTAATTTTCCGAGACGTCCGCACCAAATGTTGATACTGAGAACCATTTAATGATGAAAAGAGTACGAAATTCTCGGAAGACGCCTGTCATAATGAGAGTCCCAAAGTCCCTGGACATCTGGACATGATGGGAGCGATACGGCATAGAAGTCCGGAGCAACTCGATACCACCATACCAATTAATTAGTCATACATATCAACTCGCTGGTGATCAGAAAAATGTGCTCTTTGGTTCATTTTGAATGGAATAATGAATGTATCGAAAAGGAACTATTGGAAAATTTATTTAATACCCGCAATTAAGATTTATCTCATAATGGGAGTTTGACAAACAATAAAGGCAATTTAGTTTACTTACTGGAGAAGATTATACAGAGATCGTGATTAGAGAAGAAACAAACTATTGGAAATAACAACGAAACAAACGAAATGAGTGTTTTCAAACTTTTTGCCATATTTTGTCATTTTTGACCAATATAAAATCTGATTGCACCATTGTTTTCATCATAAAATATTCTTTAAAATGATGTGTCAGAGTGCAAGGGGTCATATTTAAAATTTTCAAATTGAACTGGTCCTGTGCTACCCTGTATAATGTTTATTCAAAGAAGGTAGAAATTTGAAACTAGGCTAAAAAATATTAACATCTATTTTTTCTAATTAATTCTTCTATTCAAGAGAAATTCAACCGGGCACTCCAAATAGGACACCCTGTATACAATAAATGCTATTAAATAATAATGTAAACTGATTGACTAAAAGTCCAGGATCGAATTGTTTATCTAACAAAAAACCGTGTTACATAGTATAAACACACACACACGCACGCAACGATATTTACGTAGCGTTTGTATCGCGTCAGATGTGTGGTGCTGTTAAGAGTTTTTCACGATAAAATCATGTACATTCATAACGTATAATATTCCTTGTTTACACAATAAAAATTAATATATTAACGTTTAAATGGGTTCCTCTGAAGAGTTGCCCAATGATAAAACTACGTTTTATCACCATAATTCTTTGTACAATAATAACATAAAATTGGGGGGGGGGAAAGGATATGTGGTTGAAACTGTAGAAATCCTTTTTCAAAAGACAGTGTATGCATGCAAGTATGAAATGAATATACAGTGCGATTAAAATTACTGTTATGGACGTGAACACCTTCTGCGATTTTCATCACCACATACCGGGCTAGTGTCAAGTTCTACTAGCTTAGTAGCTTCTGCGACTAACTTTAATAATATAAATAAATTCACTGATTTCGTGGTCCGCTTGACCAATTAATATATTACAATTAATTAAAGTTTTTAGTTGAGATAAAAAAGATAATGGCACCAGTGGGATTCGAACCTACGATCTTCGGCTAGATACGCCGCTGCTTTACCACTTGAGCCATCGTGACTTCGATCCACTCGGACACCAACTTCCCATCTCAATCCCACCTTGCCAAGCGGATCACGAAATTAGTGAATTTAAAGATTTAAAATAAAGAGTACTCCACTAAAGCTCTCCGTGGACATGTCCTTTGTTGTCGAGAATCCAATCCGATTACACGACATTTGAAAAATGGCAGGAAGGAGGGAAAATTCAAAAGGTGGGATTGAGATGGGAAGTTAGTGTCCCAGTCGATCGAGGTCACGATAGCTCAAGTGATCGAGCAGCGGCGTATCTAGCCGAAGATCGTGGGTTTGAATCCCGCTTGTGCCACTGTCGTTTTATCTCAATTAAAAACCTTAATTAATTGTAATATAAATAAAATCGTATACCATACGTTGAGCTCCGGAAAGTAACATACTGAAGAGTTAAGATGATAAAAACAAAACATGTGCCATGCAGATAGTCGAAGACAACGGATAGAACAAGTGCTCCACACATTTAGGGAGAAGTGCAGATAAACCGTTCCCCTTGAATACTGTTTAATAGTGCACAGGTCTGATTTAATCGTGGGTCAAGTCTATCAAATATGTACCCGTTGTTGAGTTGGGATCAGTGGAAACGGATGGGAATGGAAATTAGTCGGGATACGCAATTATCATCACGATGCACGGCTTAACCGCGGTTCATCAAAAAATCGGATAGACGCCGAAATAAGCTCTATAAAATATGCGATTCGGCATATTTTTAGTTAGCTTTTTTCAACAACCACAAACCATATGAACGATTTTGGCGGCTTTCCAAGTGTTCCATTTTGGAAAAAATTCGTTTGTTCGGTCCGCCGTCTTCCTCCCTTCTTCAATATCGGTATTAATCAGGTTTATCGGGTTTATTGTAACAATTATCTCCTGAGGCCAATTATTTTCTAAATTCCTTACAGCATACTTGCAATTATTTAAGCTCAGCAGTTTATGTTCGAAATGAAAAGCAGCAACAAGTTTGGTAACTATCCACTTCAGAGTATTTTAATCTGGCGGGCTGTCCTCGCCAGTAGACATGCCTCTGAGAGTGGTAGGAAAGGACTCTCAGACTGACATGTCCAGGTTTGAAAGTCGACACGCTTTTACTCCATTCTCCGAAAAACAAAAAACAAAACAAAACAAAAGCGAATTCATTTCCTGGGTGTCCTCGTGGCGCGTTATCTTTAAGCAGGTCCGCGAAATTGTGAAAGAATTGGGAGAAAAACGAAATAGAAAAAACTAATTGAGTTGTACGAAGTGTACATACCTTACATACATACTAATAAAGACATACATACTAAAAGTTAAACATACGAAGAACTTGGTGGACAGCTGTGGTGTTCGGGTGGGAGGGGCAAAAGAAAATGCCAAAATATGATTTACTTATGTACAAAAAATATAATTAATTATAAATTTTAATTTATTGAATTTTTCGAACTTTTACCGAAGGGTCCATTCGTCACGTGAGTTCACCTCCGTTATTCGGCCGGGTCGCTAGTGCCCTCTTAAGGTGGCCATTCACTATCACTCCTAGCAGTCCAAACGGAGCGACGCCGTTTCAAAAACCACGTCAATGGCAAAACTGGCATGCCCGGCAGTGCGGAAAATTATTCGACCGAACCAAACTCCATCGTGCCACTGTATGGCAGCATGGGGCGTTTGTGAATGGAAAACCTGCGTTTTTTTGGAGCTGTCTTAGTCTTTCTGTCACTGAACAAACATCTTCGCCGTTCATTCTCAAACAGTCAAAAACGTTTATTCTTTATTTGCAATGACATCCAATCGAGATTTTATTGTTGAGGTGATTGAAATGTATGAAAGTTTACCGTGCTTATGGAAAGTGGTGGACAATGATTAATAACCATGATATAAAATAAGAAAAATTCGGTCCTCAACCAGTTAGTCGACCTTTTCAAAACACAGGATACAAATGCAACGAGCGATGCTGTATTGCTATCCTCTAAGCGCTGAGGAGAAATTGTAATAGAGAACCTAAGTTCTTCGTAGTATATTTCTATAGCGAGAAATCGTTATGTGCCAACCTTTCATGTGCTGTGATGATTTCTCATGACTGTCTTGTTTTCTAATCAAGGGGGGTAACAAGCTGGAGTAAATATAAATAAGATGTTAATCTTGTTTTCGTAAGGTTTTGGTTGAAATGAAAAAATGGTGTCAGGAGGGGTTCGACGTTGCCACGACATTCGGCTAAATACGCCGCTGCGCTAACCACTGGAGCTGCTTCGAAAGTTCAATCCACTCGGACACCAACACCCCATCTCAACCTACAACCTTTCGAATTTTCTCCCTTTTTGCCATTTTTTGGTGTTGGAGGGGTCACGATAGCTCAAGTGGTGGAGCAGCGGTGTATTTATCCGAAGGCCATGGATTCAGATGCTGCTCGTGGCACTAGCTGTTGAATTTCAACCAAAACCTTACAAAAAAGATTCATTAATTGAAAGAAGTAATTTTGTTGGAGAAGACGACGTAGTGCGCGTCATCGCCGTACTTGGTCTTGGACAGTGGCGCCTTCTCTGACTCAAGTCAGTACTCGTCGTACCGAAATCATTTGTCATAGTATTCGGGTGGTGCAGTGGCACTGGGCAGTGAAAACTATTCTTGTTTATTGAATCCCTATAATTCTGCTAACAAATTTGGTCAACAGAACACTAAATATAATGAATAAATAAGTCGTTTCATCCATTCTTAAATAGTTGCTCTAATCAGCGGGTTCTAGGGAAAGATCTTTCATCAAATTGATGTGGGTTTTACGGCTTCTGTTCAGGAGCACTTCTTACACCATTTGCACTTCAGTTTTTGCTTTTAATAGCTAAACAAACAGCAGCGTAACACAAGAGATGGTCATCCTATCTTGTGTTCTTTTTCTTTTCTGGGTGATTTGTTTTAACAAAGAACCCCAAATTATAAATTAAAAAAGACATCAAGTCTTAAAAAACCACATTTCATAATAAGAATTATAAATGCATAAATATAATTTTCTCACGTCTTCCAGCTATCATTCTCGAGTAAGTGTATGCTTGCACCACTGCTCACTTTCCATTGCCGACAGTTTTATCTTAAGTAAGTTTGTAGCTAAATAAATATTTTCTCATATTGTAGAAGGCTTCAAAGGATGGCAAATTTCCAAAGTGTGTTCCGTCAAAATGGGTCCATCATTGGCGCACAGATTTGAAACACAAACCGTAAACGATTTTTTATTATGAGCTTTCACGCAATACTTCGCTCGACACAACTTATTTGTGCGGTTTTCAATCAATTTGTTTGTCGTCAAGACAAAAACGTCAAACTAAAACTGTATATAGAATTTAAAACGATATCTCTTGAAAAATATAGATTTTACGTTATATTACAATTAAATAAGGTTTTTAATTGAAATAAAACGTCAGTGGCACGAACGTGATCCGAACCTACGATCTTCGGCTAGATACGCCGCTGCTCTACCACTTGAATTATCGTGACCTCGATCCACTCGGACAACTTCTCATCTCATCCCCACCTTTTTGATTTTTCCCTCCTTCCTGCCATTTTTCAAATGTCGTGTAATCGGATTGGATTCTCGACAACAAAGGACATGTCCACGGAGAGCTTTAGTGGAGTACTCTTTATTTTAAATCTTTAAATTCACTAATTTCGTGATCCGCTTGGCAAGGTGGGATTGAGATGGGAAACCTAAAAACTTTAATTAATAGTAATATATTAATTGGTCAAGCGAACCACAAAATTAGTGAATTTTACATTATAGTCAGTTTTCAGGAACTTAGAACCATTCAGAAATAACACCTAACAATATCATAAAACAAGCGAACAATCAAGAAGAAAGAAGAGAAAAATAAATTATAGTTACTTTAAAAGTTTTATTTATACTTGTTTTTAGAGTGAAAATGTTAATTTAATTAAATAGGATAATATTAGCTATTTAATGATTTTTTGCCCTACATATTTCGTTTTTATTGTTTGGTAAATACTTAACACGCTACTGTTAATTTCATTTTGTAAAATGTTTGTACTAATAGGTTTGTTGTCGGAAAACAAGCTGCTTTATCTTTACATTGTATTTATAAGTTGTTATTCTAAATATTTTGTCTTAAACAAAGTTAACTAATCTTAGGTAGTCTGAACTGCTATAACAAGAATATTCTTATGATATGTTTTATATTTTTGTTAGGTTGTCGTAAATCTTTCTTTTTTTATCTATTATTCGATTATTCTCAGGAATATTGTTTATTCCACTCCGCGGGATTCCATTATTGTTTGACATTGCATTTCGAAACAAGACATAAAAAACAGGGAAAAGATAATCTCATTCCATAGGTTTTGCGACCTGAAGTCGTAGAATTTGGTACACAATTGAAACAAAATTATTTATTAATTTATTTTTCATGTAGAAATGTGTAATATTTTGTGACCGTTAAATAATTTTCCTTAACGTGTTATGTTTCGATCTTTACTGAGATCATCTTCATTGCTTGGGTTTATAAAAATTGTTTAAACTATACAAATACATAATCATAATCATCATATCATAAGATAGTCATATTTCATATTTCTATAATTTAAACATTGTTTATAAAGCCCAGGCAATGAAGATGATCTCAGTAAAGATAGAAACGTTGGCGCGATAAAGACAATTATTTCCAAACCTATGTCACACCAGACCACGTCTCATGATTTCTAAATAATCATTTATCTTGCTGTTCATTCGATTCTGAAGTGCTCGATGAACGTTCATCTTTGAAATATTTGTTGATATGGAATACAAGCCCCATCGTTCTTTTTTTGTTTTGTTTGTCTTTCCACGATTTGATCAACAAATGGTAGAAAGACAAACAAAACAAAAACGAACTTTTGATGAATGTTCAGTGGAGATACACGGTTCAGCAACCCCACATCCTTTCGTCCTCCCTAGTAGCCGCCTGCCTGTTCAATCCTGCGCATAATTTCGAAGCGCAGGTATGGGAGGAGCACTATCGCCATCTTTTCACGAAGCGAAACCACTACGAAGAAAGAAGCAATTACCCATGTTGTAAACAAATCACACCAAAATTAGTCAATGAACGCATCCATAATCTATAAAACATGAGGAAACTCAACAACCTGATGTTTTGGGTGCCATCCTGCATCACTGAATGAATCCAAATAAAACAAAAGGATAACTGAACGAACTTTATACTACAACAACCCTCACGAATTCTGTCAGACTCACTAGTGCAGTTGGACATGGCCAAATTAAGAAGAGTGATATATTAACTGGTCACTGGCATCAACTCAAAAATTGTACTTTAGCACAGCAGAGTATCTGGGCCTCCTGTCCTTAATTTTAAGTGGGCTTCCGATAAGATGATCCTAGGACCCCTTGGGGATCTAACTAGTGAGTGGATCCGCGGCAAACTTCGAGAAAAAATTATTACAAAAATAAATATAGAACGAGTAAGTAAATATGACCAAAAAATAGCATCAATAAGTACTGAAAACGAAAGTTTTATAATTTATTCATTCTACGTTTGCACACGTAAGCAAAATAAGTATGGTAAGTAAGAAGAACGGGGGCCGATTAGATGGCCGATCGGTTTATGATACTGGTGGGGGGAGTCATTCATTACAAGGAACTGCTGCCTCTAGCACACCCTGGATTTACCCAACATTATGTACATAAAGCCTTTGTTTCTCTAAATTATGATTTACTCTCAAACTTCTCTTTCAAGTGCACTACCTGTTTGATTGATCAGTTATATACTCCGTTATTCACTCAGTTATTTACTCACTACTTATGGAGTATTCTGAGGAAGCATCGAATTTCTCCATCACCTACACAACTAGGAGAGCGCTGAAATGGAATTGATGTGGTGGAAGGACAACCTTCCGATTAGGACATTACTGACGGCAAGCCAAATATAAAGTAGCCTTCAGATGAAATATCTCAATATATCATGTCCAAATTGTACAAGTTTTGATAAGATGATACGGACGAATAGCTGCAGGGTCAACAGCCAGCGAAAGTGGAGTAGTATATAAAAAGCATTAGACAGCTACTTAGATTTCGCATTTATAGAGGCTGGTCAAACGCAGTGAGTGATTGCGCGAAAATCCTTCCAAACGGTTCAATGGCTCCAGTTAATTTGCATTGTCATTTTGAGGGTACACTTACCGAACTCCGGTAGAAATAACTGTTATTTCAGGACAAAGTCCACAGAACTGGCTTGTTCTCAAACTTCAATAAAACGCATGCAAAAAACAGTTAATGAAGTCACTAAAAGCTTCTTAAGTGATAAGTTACCAAGTGGCACAGGCAAATAAAAAATCATACAATCGTTGAAACCATCATAAAACAATGTGTTAACGGTATCTCGCATGGTTGTCGAAAAAACAGTAAAACGAATGTTCGTGTGAATTAATGTGAATTAATTCTATTTTTGTATTAAAGAACACGATGTATTTTAATTTCTACTTAATTTATCAAAAACTATTTTAAATTAAATTTAAAAAATCACGTATTATTAAAAAGACATGTATTATTTTAAGAAGCGTGTTTAAAATAATTACATTAAAAAAAATAATATAGCTCAATCTTTCTCTAAATGCCGGAAATATAAGCATTACCAAAAAGTATTCTAAGAAAGCGACGGAGTCGGTTGTTCGGATCCAAAGAGAGAAGCGCTCACTCACAAAAACACTGTCGATACATACTCGAATAATCTGATTCATAGGAGACAATGCAGGGTTGGGTAATCCGTCGATTTCTGTAGAATATTTGTTTCTTATATTAAGTCTTTTCGATTTTCATGAGTTTATTCCGACCCGACAGTTTCCATTTTTCATAGCCCCTACTTTCCAAGTCATCACTTATTTAAAGTGTTAAATAAAAAAAAAAAAGGTAAATTCAAATCGGTTGTTATTGCCCATCTTTACGATGAAAACAAGTTCTCTTGTGAATTAAATCTTAATAATCACAGAATTTTTCAGATAAACAGATCATAAGTTTGTCAGAAATCATATCGGCATCCACTAAAAATTATGTATTAGTAATACAGTAATCGATATGAATAATCAAAGTGCTATAACGGATGTCAGACCGGATTGAATTAGCCGTGAATGTCATCAACAATGACAATCATATATTCAGCATTCCTGATCCAATAAATTATGCAACACGCCCTCCTCTTCCCAATTCAATGTCTACAGCCAAGTTATTTTAGCTTCTTGTCAGACAGGATATGCTTTTTTGAGGTTGATAGTAGTGAAATTTAATTATTATTAACAAAACCAAAGTCCGTCGTGTGACTTAAAACGTAATCGTTTCATAAAATAATATACAATTAGGTTGACACGGATTTAATAATAACAGGTCGGGTAAATACCTCGTTTGGTGTAGAAATAAATAGGCACATACATCCTACAGATTAAAGAAGGAAGACGAAGAATATTTTTCTAAGGATTTCTTTTATTAAAAAAACATGGTGCGGGAGGCAATTCTAAACTAACAAAATAAATTGATAGTAAAAAAGGTACTCTAAATCTTATTAATATAAATTTTCAAAGCTTGAAACAGGAAATTCATGAGATAGAGAACTTCATAAATTAACCAACATCATCAGTGGTTAGGGTTGGTCAATATATTCTCTCAATAATACCATACTAGGTCAATATATTCTCTCAATAATACCATACTAAACAGGGTATTCTGTGACAAAGACTTGGATATCTTGTTTGATCCAAGTTGAATTTGAAGGAGCATATTATTAGTGGTGATAACAACAATAACTTTCTGTCTAATTTACAGGCTTATTTAATCTATTTAATTTTTAAAATGGGGTTGAGATGGCAGGAAAAGGATTTTGATGCCTGGGCTCGGGTGATCCGGCTCATGATATTGAGAATTGTGGTTTTGGCCCTTGGCCTATGTTTTTTATGGTAATTGGTTAAGGGATTTAATGTCCGGAGTTATTAAGAAAATAAATTTCCTAAGGAATAGAGATTTAATACGTTTTATCGTAAACATCATCAAATCAGAGGGTTTTTAATGATGATTTTGGAAGCTGTTTCCTTTAACAAAAATTTGAATAAAGTTGTCAATTGTAGCAATAAATAATTTACGCTGTTTCCATTAACTTTATATTTTGCATTAAATTGCATTAGATACCAGATTTACTTTTAACTTTGCATTTGGCATATTTTATGCTGCTTATAAATTTTATACATATTTCTTACTACTTATACGTAAATGTTAATTTAACTATTATGTAAGCCTGCATTATTTGGAATTTTCTCGTAATATACTTAATAATAAATAATAATAATTAAAGATAGGTAAAAGTAGTATTTTCTGGATTAAAAAAACAACAACAATGAGGATAGGCAAACCAAAGTGATACAGAACGACTAAAAGTGTGAAATATGGAGTCGTTACAATTTTACAATTTTTTACAATCACATATAATCAAAGTTTATTTAAGAAATGCTTATTTTACAAAATCCTTTGGCTCTGATTTTCCCCAGATTAAAAAGACACTTGTACCCGCTGAGTTACTGGTTGGACATTTTGCGTAACTGTGCTGAGTCTTATCAGGAAACGGTTGTTAAGCTATGGTTTTTATAACCCAACAAACGTCCATACGACCTTATTTTACTCATCCCAAACATTAAATTTTTCCAATGAGCACGCCAGTGCATCGGAAGAGTAGAACAATCGGAAAATGTTTCCGAGGAGAAATTTTCTTCTTGGCGTAATGTAGGCATTTATGGCACTTCCATGCTTTCCTCTGTTCCCTTTTTCGCTTGGTAAATGTCTAGATGGGGGAGCGTCCGTGCTGGTTTTCTAACGAATTTCTCCCCCTCTTTGATTTCCCCAGATTGAAAAGGACGCTTGCACACTTGCAATTGTAGCCTGTTGAACGATTCTCTTCGGGTCTCTCGATTGGAAAATATCCTTCACTGACGCTGTTGCACTGAAGTAACTCAGTTCTTTGGTTTCAAATGGGAATCGTTGGATGAGGTATGGCAGGGGTAATGAAGGAACAATAAGTTCTGGAGAGGAACAGGGCAAAAATGGATTGGGTATTAGGGGTAAAATGAAAAACATTTGTTAAAACTGCCAAAACTATAGAGAAGAAAGGCGCTAGGACAATATCATAACATATTTAAGCAACTAAGACTAGAGGTGATTACGTAAACTAGGGGTAAATGCTGATCATTTTGGTGTAATAATTACAACTAAAGGAGAATTATTAAATCTTAATTATATATCTTACATCCCAGGAAAAATTTACCTCTGTTTCTTCTGTAATAGGCAAAAAGGTTAAGATATTACACATGTTGGAAATATTAAGGAACCCAAGGAATTTTTTTCGTTCGGAATACCTATCGAGTGTAGTAGTAGTTAATTTTTTAGTTCAAAATTTAAATACTAATCAATTAGTATACATTTTTTATATATTCTTTTGAATTAGAATATTTCATATTAATCGACTATTTTGCTATTTTCATGTATTTTGTATGAGAAAACTAATTATTATTTGCTATTTTAACATAAGTTTAATTCATTAAAATGTTTGGTTACTAAAATTATTTTTGTGTTGTATCCAATTTGTTTTGACAAACGGCCTCGGCTACTGTCAGTTTTTATTCTGTTTTTAATATTGCTTTCGTATTTGTTTTTGTAATATTGCAAATAAAAGTACCTCTCTTTCCATCTATTTATATAAGAGGAAAGGTAGAAAACTAACAGGAAAATTATTCAAATATCGTGAGATGCGGTCTGGTGTGATGTAGGTATCAGAAAAACATTTTCTTTATCGTGCCAACGTTTCGATCTTTTATTGAGCCCTGAAGATGATCTCAATAAAAGATCGAAACGTTGGCACGATAAAGAAAATGTTTTTCTGATACCTACATCACACCAGACCGCATCTCACGATATTTGAATAATTATCCGTTAACGGTCACTAATCTCTACACATTTCTAACAGGAAAATGTTCGAACTAGGTTCGAAAATCCAGCGCGCCTTTTACGAGATATACTGGCAACGGTACTAATTATGGGATCTATAACGAGAAGGATTTGGGTAAATTTTTGAAGGTAAACAAAGAAGCTATCTCAGAGTGTGCCGACAACGGAATTGACAGATATTTCATGCCTGTGATGTCCTGGGATTCCAGTCCAAAAACGTTGGAACTAAGAATATAAAACCTAATAAAATAAAACATCAATTATATTGGAACGGAAACGATGAGGAGCTCCAAAATACTTCGAGCATCGTCCTGGGATAGTGTCGTAACGCGAAATGATTATGGAGTACTACAATCGAACGAGCCGTCTACGAGATATAAGAGGAAAGCGGCGGAAAACTTTTAATTTTTTTTTCACTACTTTCCAATTTAGTTCGGTTCAAAACTCACGGAAAAACGTGGGAGGTAAGAAAATCGAACAAGCTTTCTACGAGATAGATGTAAGAGGAAAAACGGAGGAAAACTCTGGATTTTTTAAACTAAATTCTTTACCATTTAATTCGTTCAAAGCTAACGTAAAGCCGTTGAACGTATCAAAATCAAACGATCCGTTAATGACAATAATAAAACATTATTAACAAAATAATTTATCATAACATCACAATATCCACCCCTGACACTTTTGAATTGAAGCGCGAAATCAGCTGCCTTTTATGACCAACTTAGAGTTGAGCTTCTAGGACTATTATATTGGCTTTTTTATTCTATTTTCTTTGCAGGCAGTACCATTGACGGGCAAAATTAGAGAACAACCCCGTGAAACTTGTGATTCAGAGGTAAAATTAATAATTTACAAGAATAAACTAAGAATTATTTAACTGGGAACCATACATATTGTACATTATAACAGAATTAAATAATTTATACAGGGTGGCCCAGCATTAACCCGATAAAAACTTGATTGTAATATATTCTAAATAAAGTAAAATGCAAACAACCGAACTGTTCCATATCAATCCGGTCGGAAGCTATGAATTTTTACGCGTCTTTTCGAAAATTCCCGACCTCAAGCCATAAATTGATGATTTAACATATTTGTAGGGATGCCAAAACATAAAAACTTCTTCATTTAATCAGTTTCTTATGGTGTACTCGAAGTTCATAAAACGTCAACCTTTCAACGGTAAAATCAACCTGAAATATTAAAAAAAAAACGTGGTCCAAATGTGTAAATTTAACGCATACTGAAGAGGAGCCTTTATTTATTTTTATCTTTTGCCGTGTTGGGGCCATAACGCCATTTCCTTTCGAGCTGCCCAGTACCAAATTGGAGAGGAATGAAATTAGCACATTTCAACCATGTTTTATGTTAAATAAGAAAGCTTAAACAATGAAAAAGTTTTTATGATTGATTTATTGAAGCCCCAGGCCATAACAAACCTTACAATAAAAGGTCGCTGATGTGTACAATTCCATTTTGTTTGCTTTTTGGTTGTACAGTGACTTCGATGGAGAAAACAACAGTTTAACAATTCTAACTCGTTAACGAAATTACCAAGGATTGAATAAAGAGACTGAAGAAGGAATGAGTTTTTGTATGAACGATTGTCAACGCTAAGGTGACTTAGTGGGTCTTGCTTCATGAATATTTCTGTTTTCACTTCACGCAAACACCCCGCATCCGGCGTTCTATAAATAATTCTGGAAAACAATGAGATACATGCTCAATCTGGCTTCCTACTCCTCTCGGGAATGGGTGCCATTCCCTATTCACAACCTATTCCTCACTCCTGATGATTCTGAATTTATCAATATACCTTTTTTAATGTTTTATATTGATGCTGGCGTTATAGTAATTAGAATGGTCTTAATCTATTCTGATGTATATTTCGATTGTTTGTAACTTCCATTGTGAAAAATTAACAATTTACCGTTTCTTTTCATAATTAACAAAGACATTCCTTGTTATTATTATTATTAGTTTATAAATTGAATCGTATAAAAGTTTTTGCTTAAACAGTTAAGTTGGGAGTTTGATTCTAGTAATTGCTGCGGTAGCCATTCTGTCTTCAATTTCCGGCAAAGCCTATGGAATGTTAGTGGGTGACTAATTTTTTAAAGAATTTGTAAATTTGTAGCAATTAAATGTTAATTTTATACTTTACTAGCTCACCTTTTAGTACATGTATTTGGCTCATTATAAGGTGCAAATTTTCTGTAAGCGCCATCCATATCTACCAGTATTTACTGAGCCAAGAAAGAAAATCTTACTTAACTTTAGACAAGAACTTTGGAAAATCGTAAAAGTTTATGTTCTAACTTTTGTACTTCGTTTGCTTAAGGTTACAATAAAACAAACATATGATCCTATGGGATGCTCTTTCCATAGATGTGTAATCAAGACTTGATTGAGTTTACAGAAGAATATCTTATGAGATTCGTTGTTTTTTTTGGGAAAAAGTGGTGAAAGATTGAACTGAGAGAAAAAGTGAAATATCTCGAATACTCGGGCCATGGCCAATAGAGACTTTTTAGTTTCATTTGATATTTAAAATAATTTCTTTAAGTATGGATTCACACCACACCGTGCATAACAGGGATTACATTAGTTTTAAATTTTTACTTCCCATTCTTTTATATCGAATTTTTTTTTTGATACCTTGCCCATGAAGTGCTATCTCACTAGATAACTTCACCTGCTTGATCTCTTAATGTTGAGAACTATTCCTATTTTGGAAAACGATAATCATTTTATGAGACAACTAATGCCTTTATTTCTTTATCCCGTTTGTTTAATAATTGTACTGAAATACCTTAAAGTGTGAGTTTGCGTTTATTTAATTTGAGATGGTTTTTGGTCCTTTTGAATGAACAGTTAGCTGATGGCAAAATTGCCAAATCGTGCCAACAGATAGTGCAGACCTTGAGTTATTATCCTACATCGTTGATCCTTCTGCAATCAGGTGATTCAATTACCAGCCCCGTCGCTGGTGAATTTTTTCATTCATTTTTTTTCACTCCACTCTGCAAGCAATCAGAACGAATTGTTACGTTTTCAATTGACTTACAATGCGTTACGGTTTGTCAGAGTTGTTGCTTGTCAACGGCAGATAATCACGAACAGTACAGCACGCAAGCTTTAATGCCATGGCAAATCTATTTACCCGTAAATAAATACTCGAAAAGACTACTTCATTAGAACAGACAGTAGTTTCGGTCAATCCAGCTGATGGTTTTACAACGTTGTCCATAAACAAATTGAAAATTGGAAACAGTTCACTTAGAATTCTCAAAAAGAAACATTTCTCAGGGTGGGAACAAAAGAGAATAGTGATAATTTCAGTCCACCTGCACATTTCATTTATGAATCCTTAAAACAGTCACATCAAATCAATAATTAGCGGGATATTGGTGTATGTGAACTGTAGGTTAGGATAAAAATTGAACTCCTGTTTCTAAGCCTCTTTTAAACACGCGACCAACAAAATTTACCGTTATATTTATTTACTGAAAGTACAAAAAGACATATCCTAAGTTTTCTACAGAACCTGGAACTCAGCAGTTCTTTTCAAGGTAACTCCTACCCGTTCCTATTACGTAATCCAAAAATCCTATCTAACAAATAGTCATTTCGAAGCAATGTGTGGCAATGAGTTTTCAGAGATAAGATCGATCCAGGCCGGCATCGCACAAAGAAGCATTCTTGGTTCTATCTTATATAATATATAACTGTTGACCTGCCAAATCATCCCAACACCATCCTTACAACCTACGTGGACGATACTGCAATTTTATCACCTAACTCTAATCCAACTCAATCCACCTCTAAGCATCATCTCGAGCTTATCGAAGAATGGTGTAAAACGTAGAAACTGAACGAGGGCATACTCCCAAAATACGTTCACTTTAAACAAACAGTCTTGCCCAAGTTAACAGCAAGGTATTACCGGCATCAGCACTGGTAAAATACTTAGAGTAATCAAGTGACAAAAACTAAAGAGATGATTTGGACAACCGAAATCAGATATGACTGTAAAGAACAAAGTAATAACTGTGGGGTACCACGATGCTATCTAAGCCATCCACCCCATCGAAGATTCCAATCCAAACTCCTCACAAGCATTCTTCAAGCTTCTACTACGCCTACAACCGCACAGTTCGCAATGACTTTAACGTTACATTCTTCATCCGTAAATCCTGAAGATCCACTCTAACATTTTGCCTCATCAATCCTCTCTCCTCAAGCTCTCTCTACTGTCTCACATCTACTGAATCCAACATGTTGGCCACGGGATCTCTGCGCTCTTAACCCCATAAAAAATTCGGTGCCCTTGTTTGGCTTAGTGCAACACGTCTCCTCCGGGTGCAATGTGTTTGTGCTATGACGGAGTGTAGGTAACAAAGAACAAATTTGTAATATGTAGTTTTTGTACAGGGTTCAAATAAACATTATTACTATTATGAAAAATAGAAAGTCAAAAACGTTCTTTCTCTTTCTATAAAAAGTTATAACAATTTTTGAATCAGCATTCGCGAGGTTTGCAAGGTAGCAAACAAGCAAGGGGTTTACAATTATGTTTTATCATTCAGGATCTGTAAACAACAGAAAGCAAAAAAAGACACCTAGATGCGGAAGACGATATTCCGTTAAAATTGAGTATTCAGCCACAATCTAAAAATATCTTTTTTTACCTTGAGTCCTTAACGAGCACGATTCTTTTGCAGTAGATTTACGGAATATAAAGTTTAGAAATAGTCACTCGGAACGCATTTTTATGTAGAGATTGTCTGCTCGCCCAGAAGGGTAAGGGCAAGGTGTAAATCGCCGTCGAAGGAAACGGGATGAAAAGGAGGCGTTCCATCTGCTTGTCCATTGGAACCGAACTACGACGACCGTTCAACAGCCCAACTATGTGACAAACGGATGACCGGCAATGTAGCCGAACGCCGACGTCCACTGTAACCGATTTTCGTCAGTTCACGACACAACCCAAATGAATGTAGATTTGTTGCCCCTCGAAAATTGTTATTTTACATGCAAATGGAATGAATGAAATAAACAAAAATATTAGAAGTTCCATTTCTAAAGCTATCCTTCACCACAGTTTACGCTGGACATCTCTCCGATGATAGAGTGAATCACGTATGTCCCAAGAACCTACTCCTCAACACTTATCAAATTTTCGCAATCTATGAAAACAAAACGAAAAGGTAAGAAAAAGCAAAAAACATAACACAACAAGTGTGTTTGATGTTACGTGGTTGACAGTTGAAGTCAAAGTAACCATTCGGCCGATTAGGACTGGACAATCCAAATTTATTTAGATCGGAAAGTGCTTGGGCCGTACACGGCCCATCATGACCGAACGAATTGGTCCTCATGGACGTGTGCTCATTCGTTTCTTCGCTTTTGGATCATCCGTCCCTATTCGGCCGTGCAATCCTCATATCTGGCGAACATGGCATAGGATGTGGAACGATAAACGCAATTAAATGGCTTGAACTTCGCTGAAAGCCCCTCCAGGTCCTGGGTAAGCAGATCATTTAAACCCGATTTACGGCAAGCAGCTGCTTTACGTTTTAGATAATAAGTACATGAAAATTTCCAGGGTAAGAGTTCAATTTATCAATCAAGACATTTGCAGGGCTTTTAGATTAACATAAGTGGAAGATTAATAAACATTGTACATAGAATATCATAACAGGCAATGAATTACTGATTTCTGTTAAAATGATTATCTACAGAAGACTTTTTGTAATGCAAGCAGGTTAATTTCGTTATATTGCAACTTGACAAATACTCGTAAAATTGAATTTTGATAGCGTCATAATTATTTTAACCGGTGTTTGGTTGTGATGTTGAAATAAGCGGGTGGTTGATGTTGAACTAATTGGTGTCACTGCTACTCATCGTCAAATGATGTAGAATGATGTTGAAGAAGAGCAGCTGTGGTTCCGCTAGGTTTCACCGGCATAAATGAATAGTGGAAGAGCGGGGACTTCCTCGTCATTTGGCACAGATTTAGTTCTATATCATGAGTCCATTTATTCATGACTCCATTCATTACTGTCGACGTCCTTATTTCGTCATCCCTCTCGAATGCGATCTCTCTTAATTTCCAAATCGTTCTGACACACCAGCCGAGTAGCAGACCTATTTAATTTCTGATTAGAACGAAAGCTTAGCCTCAGTCTGCAAATTGTAATTTTAATTTCTAAGACTAAGATTATTATAAGGAGGTAAAGGTTGAACGTTTCAGTCCTGACCCAGACAACAAGAAATCGCAAAATAAGTTCTAGTTACGGCTGTATAGACCACTAGTTTAAACTTCACCACTAAAAAATATTGCATCCATCATAAAATATTCTTAAATATTATATATAAAATCCACCCAGTCTTTTTTTTTCAATAAATGAGAATTCTGCCCTTACTTTGTCTCATTGTTTTTGCCACTAAATATTTGTTTATGCCATGTTTTAAATTAGGAATATCTAAACAGGAATCCAAAAAAAGGATAAAGGATTTTTCAATGTTTCCTTTTTAAGAAATTTAAAACGTTTGTTTAGTCTCATTTGAATTCTGAAGCTTTAAACATAAAAACAACATGTAGTGCTGAGGATGTTGCGCGTGGTGTGGGACTTATTGATGATAGAAGTTTCATCAGGGATGAGAGCATTACCACCGGCAGTACCACCTTCGAAACTCTGCGAGAAGCCGTGTTAGACGTTTTCGGGAAACTGTGTCTTACCCCTACGTCTTAGAAGTATCAGTATGGGCTGATGGCTTTTGGCCCCGTAAGAGAACCAGAAATGACAAGAACACACATCTCGCCTTGCTTTGCTCTACGATTTCCTTATAGGCGTGAAAGAGTGTAGAGAAGGCGAAATAAATGGTACCAAGCCTGTGATTTTCCCCAGAGCCAACCTTTTCAACGTAGCCCAGTGATGGTGTGGGCGGGAATTTCAATGAACAGTAGCACAGATGAATTGGTGTCTGAGTAGATGGAAGTCAGGATATCTCAAGTGGTTAGAGCAGCGGCGTATTCGGAGTTCCAATTCCGCTCATGACACCGGCTGTTTCATTTTAATCTAGACCTTAGATCAAAAGTGTAATTAGTTGTAAAGTATTGTATATTTCGCTTGTCATTTTTGTCTCTTTGATTATTCAGTTGGTAACGGATACGGTTAGAGATGCTAGTGCGTAAATCAATTAACTGCCACTCATTTAAATCAGTTTAGATTTATTCCTGAACTTATTTGCGAATAGTAGTAATACAATTAGTTTAAAATTATACATAATGTTAACGTAGAAATACTCCATAGAATAAGACACACTATTGAAAAAAATAATAAACCTTCCAATTTTTTCCGAAGAAGATACATACGTTAATTGAATACAATATGGCTGTTGTATATTGATTAGGGGTGCCGTTAGGGTTCGCAGCGTACACAATATATCAACATGGACATTTACTGCGCGAGGGGGATAACCAGAGGAGAAGGGAAATTATTTAATATTCATTGTGAACAAGTGAGCCAGACACACTTCAGCCAAATGTTCAATACAAGACCACTTGCACCCTGTCAACCCGGCAGTCACTACACCAACTCACAAACATTAATCAATCGATAATTTAATCATACTAAAATCTCCAAAAGAGCATTTATCATACAACTTTTACCGGAGTGTTAATTTTTACGTACACACAATAAGATAAAACGTAAATATGATGTACTTGTATGTAACTAAACATATCGTTTTTATTTGAATGTTGTAAATGATGGCATGTTTTCTACAATACACATTCCTGCATAAAACTAGAACAATACGGCAAATCTGTTCACAGTATATATTTAGTTATACAAGAGTTTCCCAATTAGTTTAAAACGTTTCAGTTCGTTAGTGTGCAGATGACTAAATACTTATTACGAAATTGAATAAGCCATTTTACTCATTAAAACTGCGATATACTTTTAGCACGGATTTATTGAAGAAAAAAACGATGATTTGCCAGAGATTAGTAAAGTTTAAACTTGTTTGTTTTTTCATATTAACTGTTAATATTAATTTCATTTATAATACTTGCCAGTTTCCGATAGTACGTATATTTTTATATTTTTGGGGGCGAAGAGTGTGAAAGAATTTTACAAGAGTGGTAACGGGAATCGAACCCACGACCGCGGGACTGGTCTACAATCTATGAGCCGAGTCTTGCCCGCTAACTACTCGGCTACCGATTTAACCAATAATTAATAGAACTGTTGCTACTATTATCATGTAAAATAACCCACATCTTGTATTTACTATCCAATTTGTTCCTTAATATTCAAAGGTAAATATGCAATTTGTCTTATAACTGTCAAATTAATAATTAACTGCCTGTGCTTTCAAAAACCTAAATTAATAAACTCTTATAGGTTATAAAATAATGAAATATGATGTATAGAATTATAGAGTTAACAATTGTTAAATTATCCCATCGTGTGAAGGTCACCGATTTTCAGAAAAAGCTGTTTTCATTTATGCTAATGTAAAACAAAAAATAATACTCACGTGTCCGAGAATTCTGTCCACGAAAAAAAAATGATGTAAAAATTGATCAAAAATAGCGGTCACCAAGCTTCTACCACTTCGAACAGCTTTTTCAAAGGTGTAAAAATAATTTTAAGGGATCTTAGTACATCGAAAAATGAATGTATAAGGGCTTGGCCAAATTAGCCCAGAAAGAACGCTTGCTCTGCGTTACAAGTTATTTTCAAAATTTGTTATCTGATGAAAAGATTCGAAATTTAGATTTTATTACTTCATTGCTTTAGATTTCTTTCAATTTTCAATTTACATTCAAATTTCAAATTACAAATACTCCTTACAGATTAACATGAATTACTTTTTTCGTTATGATAATATACGACAAGGTTTAACATTTTATTATGGCCTTCCTGGGGAGAATTTCGCCAATCCCTATGCATTTTTAAAATGCACAAACATCCCTCAAAATTTCCCTCAAAATATTAATAGAGCTGTTTGTGAATGCAGTTTTTTGTCATTTTTACATCTACATTTTTTGTCCTTAGCACCTGAACTGCATCGCAATGGCGAATATGATCATCAGATGGCAGAAAATGTCAGCAAAAGTTAGATTTCGTTCATTTTGTCGAGGGTTTGCCTTGACAATCTAATCAACGTTCAACCAACCGTCGGGAGACACGGATGAGGCAGGCGTCAGATCCATCATGCAATACTTTTTTTACAAATTGCACTCAAATAAAATTCCCAGAGCTTAACCCAGAATTTCAGCCTAAAACCGTTTGTTTAGCAAGTGGACGCCCTAACTATCCGACTGTCACGATCCCTTTTTGTTATTCGTTTTTATTAAATTTTTGTAACTTTTAAAGTTGTACGTAAACGTCAGGTTTACAATGATTTGGTAGTTTTCGGTGTCGTTTATACCTATAAAAACAGGCCTGGAGCAATTTATCATATTTTTTGACATCAGTTTCACCGTTCGTTTCAACAACTACGCACTTCAGAAAAGTACATTACCCTTTGCAAAAATTTTTCACATTAGTTATCTAATTGAGGGTCTATCCTATTACCCATCGCCCCTCCCACAATTCACATCCAAACTAATACATGCATTCACTCTCAATACACAAAAAAAAGAGACAAAACATGGGATATCGATCAAGTACTATTTTTTATTTTAAAAAAAGCTATTAAAATAAATGCTTAAGTTCCCACTCGCCCAGCACAGGAAAATGTGATTCCTCTGGAAAGAAGAAAGGAATCCAGAGGATAGGAAAGGATCCTTAAGCATGGACACAAATTGGTCAATTAAAAAGCAAAGGTTGAATTGCAATAGAATTTGAACTAAAAAAAAGAGAAAATGGGAGAACTGCGAAAAATGTACTCGAATTTCTACGTGCCAAACGTTTCTTGTCCACTACCACAGTATATTTGGTTGGCGGTATATTATAAAAAAATGATACTATAATATACATTAGAATATTTCATATATGGGTCGTAAATATTAGAATTGGATTGAAATTTACATAAACTTCTACTTATAGAACGAAGTATATATTTATTCTATTTATTTTCCCGTTGGTCCCATAAATATATCCTCTCCTCGGTGAGAAGTTTTTTTAAATTGTTTGTAACTCTCTTTTATAATTAGGAAGCGTTAATGATTTTTCGACATACTGTCTATGAGCCAAATGAATCGGTATTTTGAGTTCATGGGTGAAAAAATCATAATTTTATGTGTTTGGATTGTCCGCTCGTATTTAAGCGAATTCGCATTTTTCGCTGACTTCTGTCCCCAAAGGATGCAACGGCTTAGTGAACTTTTGATGTGAATTTGCTTGGATTTTTCATGAATAGCCATGGGAATAGGTAATTATTTTATTTTAAGAAATTTCTTTTAAAATATCGAATTAATATGAAAGTTTTTACAAAATCATTCAAACTTCATGTGAACAACAACGGAACGACCACTACTGAGGGACCTGCCTAACTCCACTGATTTTCATCTATTCCAGCGATGCTGCATTCCAACAAGGGATAAACTCACCAACGCGCGTGACTGATCAAATAAGCGTATACCAGGACGTGCAGAGAAAAAATATTTGGGTAAAATAATTACTTCTACCATTTGCATAAATAAAAATACACTTTTTTTAGAATTTAAGATCTCAACCTATCTCACAATTTTTGAACTTGTTCAAGTGTTCAGAAGATACAGCTGATTTGAAGTTCATTAATTCTATTATGGACGAGTTCATATTACTTTAACTTTTAGTTTTGACCCATATCATTATAATTTATCTGTTAGACAACCCTGAAAGGAATCATAATAGGCTCACAACAATCATTAGAAGGTCACACAGAGGAGGTTGATAATGGTAGATTGGTAATGTTTACTGTTTATATCACTCTTCCAAAGTCAATTATCTGATGGGCTTCTGATGTGTAATTGGATGGAATCGGGAAGGCTATGGGTGCGGGTGAGGGTGTGGGGTTTCACAAAGGGTGCCGGGGATGGCATGAAAAGTCGAACGGCGAACAAGGCGCGGGTGCGGGTGTGGATGCGAGAGAGGGTGGAATTGAATGATGTTTCCCCGTGGAAAAGGCCACGCGCCGCCGTGAAATTAGCTCCTGCCCCGTTTGACATCCACTCCTCCGCATCCTCAAATCTTGCTTCCACACGGTCCCATCTTGCTCTCAGAGAACGGCCCTCGCCCCCGTCCCGGGACCGGTTTCGCTCAATCTCATCATCTGGACGCGCAATTCACTTTGTTTGCATTATCAGTCTAATCCCACTTGGGAGGAGAATTTAAAATTTAATCCCGCTGAACAATATCAACTTGCACCAACAGACAGACTTGTTGATACCGTAGGCCAGACATGTAGTAATAATTGTTGGCTCGCGAACCCAGTGGGATACGTTATAGTTCAAACTACTTCTTTCAAACTTCATATCATAAAAGGAAACTTAGAAACACTTTCGCAATTAAAGTAAAAACTGAGGGGATTCCAATTAGAACAAATCTTTTATTCTGTTAAGCAGTGGTAGAATTAAAACTTCCAACCAATTAAAAAGAAAAGAAAATAGTAAAAATCTTACTATGTATTTTGAATAGCTAGACGATATGATTCAATAATGTTGGAGTGACTTAAGATCTCTATTTGTAGAAACTTCTGAATAAGAATATTATCGGAATCAGGGGGAAGCAGAGAGGCTCATTCTGTCCCTTACGAGAAATAGGTTGAGTAAATTTTCCCCTCTAGAGTACAAACTATTTACTTGATTCAGAAATATTGAGAATAAGAGGATTCAGCATTACGTTTTGTTTGTTACATACATATCTTACTTTATTATTTCCTCTATTAAACAACAGGGGTTTTCAAGATCATTGTGTTAACCTTGTCAGTCTGATAGATTCTGTTAGTCGAGAAAAATGATAACAAAGATTTTTAAGAATTCGGCTAGTTAACATTGCTTGATCTAACAGGACGGGGTCTATGATGTTAGTTAGGTCGAATGTATAGTCAAATTGCTAGCCGTTAGGGCGTAGGTAACCAACATGGCAGCCATGAATTTAACAGCTGTATTTTTACAAGTATTTTTATTCTTAAATAGGCAGTAACTAAATCAGACTAATGCATTTCTTTTGTTAATTTCGGAGTTATTAGGGGTATTCACGATGTTTGTTATATGTGAACTTGTGTTAACTCGAATAGAGAAATGTCTAGTAAGATAGTGAACGCTCCCTTCTTTTCTTAGCATGATAAATGTTACTCTTTTTCCACAATACAGCGCGTGGCGATTGGTAGAAGAAAAAAATAAAGCTATATCCCTAATATCGATTAAATATGGAGTGAAAAGGACATATTAGGGTGAATCATGACTCGTAATTAATTAATTAATTTAATTAATTATTAAATTAAATAGTATTTAATATTGTATTTTGTGTAGTAATATAGTATAGTATTTAATATAATTGACATTTTTATTTTCCTTCCTTCAATGTAAAACGGATTTTCCTATTTGTTTGGTGTTCTTGAATAATTTGTTTAAGAATTTTACCTGTACTCGTGCTTCGGTGAGGTCGATCTTCATCGCAATTTCTTCTCTTGTGTAAATATCCGGATAATGCGTTTCTTGAAAGGCTCTTTCTAATTCTTTTAATTGTGCCGAAGTGAACGTCGTTCTAATCCGCCTTTGTTTTCTTTTTTCCGTCAGCACGCCTTCGTGAGAGGGGTAGACTTTGTAAGGCAGGCCACCTGAAAATACACCAATTGTCATTACGTTTGGATTTTATTCTACTTTTGCAATGGATCTGTTTGAAAAGACGCGAACAGAAGGAAAAGGGGTAAATCTGTGAAATAGAATTTTACAAATGTAGTGTTTCATTACTTTTTCGCGTTTCTAAGGGAGCGAGTCGGAAAAGTTTCTTTTGTGCAATGGTTTTTCTAAAGATAAAGTTTACTTGAATCAGTCATTAGGAATGATGTTTACTTATTTCATATCACAGCTTATATACAAATTATATTTTATTACTGAAAGATAGTCAATGAAGCACAAAACCTACAGATTTAAAAGACATCGTGTTTCCCATTTCTCGAATGACTATCCCGTTAACCCTTGTTCCCATGACGTGTGGCTTGACTAATCTCGACTTCTTGTAGTCACCATTGGGTAATTTTTTTATGAAATCGGTTTTGATTAAAAAAACGCTAATACGGTGTAGCAGTATGATTTATAGACCAGGCACGCCAAGCCACAGGCCGTGGGAACAAGGCTTTAGACTCTAGCTCGCCGACCCCGCGGTCGTGAGTTCGATTTCAATGTCGCCCCTGGAATTTTCTACCACGCGCCCCTTCCCCCGTATAAACCAATCAGCGTAAGTACCGTTTTACTCTGGCTAATAAGGGAAACATAAGGCCACAAAAAAAGGACTTTTGATTATCGCTACTAAATAAATATGCTTTGCTTTTATCCAAATGTTAACTAAAGATACCATTTCATGAATAATCGTGAATACGGAACTATACACCATAACATCAATGATCCACCAGGAATGCCACCTGAGAAATACTGCCTAAGTATGGAGGATCAGACAATTAGTTAAGACGGTATTATTAAATGACAATAAATGTCGGCCTTTTTGACGTATAGCATTGCCTGGGAAAAATAGGCAGTACCATGCAAAACTGGCATTTATGGCTAAGCGCGATCCAGCAAACACGGTTTCAAGAAGAGGAAATAGCTTTTGCCAAAGCATGGGAAACCCGGAATAATATAATTTATTTCACATGGAATTCTGCCTTTTTACTTATCTTTGTAAATCGTCATTAATGACAAAAACAAAACTCACATAATTTTAAATATATACATATACACATATATATATAAAACCTTCCGGAATACGTTGACACATTAACAAAGGTAAATGGATGGGGAAGTGGGTGTTGCATGTTCATCAAACATTACATGCTTATTGTACTTTTCGTAGTTCCTTAGTTCAGTTCAACTGACTCAATCCATCTCTTAAGAAGTATTAGGACAACGAATGTAGTCGATGCATTTTTTTATTATATCCTGGGTAATGTCCCCATTGAGTGGTTTCTTCGCATTCGAAGATGACCTGGATGGCTGGTTCTTCTTTCTCGTTGCATAACCCGTTGTATGGGATCATTATTAAACCAACCCATGTAGTTGTTTTCTCAGATGCTAGTGACCGGTATATAGTCCTATCAATCCTCTGAGTTTTCAGTTAGGGGACCGCTGTGGCAGAGAAGTTAGGAAGTCTGACTCGTATTTGTCACGCTAGCGGTCCTGGCTTCGGATCCTGGCACAGCCCATTGATTTTTAATTGAGAATAGTACTGTAAAATGGTTTTACACGCTCGTCAGCAGACCCTACGATTTGGATGTTAAGCCCTCCTAAAAATTATTGTGTATCGTATGTATATACACCCTTTTGAGTTTAACCCTCTCTATCTGAATCAATAAATTCACCAGTTTTTATAAGGGTTCATTTCATATAAGCTTACTGTGTGTAGTACCTCTGAAGAGCACAGTTTATTTTCGTCATCCCAAGTATTGATCAGGGCCTGTACAGAGTCTTGCAGTTCCTTTTCTTGCCAGTTTATCGGTCTTTTTGTTCTAAAAATTCCTTTGTGTCCAAGGAATGATATGCCCAAGATACCAGTATCCCCATACCCAAGATATCATTTTGTTGCTATTCTCCAAATTTTGAGATTAAGGAAGTAATTTTGCTACGTGCTAAATAGATATTGATATTATAATAACACACAGCACAATCCAATGGCGACAAATTTATCTTGTTTATCCATTGAAAAAATAAAAATTCTTTACCAAACGGCATCTAAGTATAAGGTAAACTTATTTCTTTGCATTTTTCTTAGTTTTATTGAATCATTGGCAAATGTGAGTGCATTGAAAAACAATTTTTTTTCCTTTTATTTATTATTATGTTATGTATACATCAGCGTCAAAGCGCTAGAACCAATTTAGTTGATTTCATTACTTTTTTATTATAAAATTATTAGAGTGGAGGAAATCGCGACGTCTTAAGTGTCTTGCGGATTGTCGGGGACGGTTAGGCTTAGAAGATTGAAAGGTGTTCGACTAGGAGCTTGGGATGACCAGGGTTTTATGGTGTTGTCTATATCACTTCTTCCGGTTTCGAGGACAGATGGGATTTTGGGGCTAGTAAGGTAGTATAAAGTGGGAAGCTTGGGGAATGGTTTATATCATGTGTTCAGTTTTATTCTTTTGACTCGAGTATGGGGGTTCGATGTAAGTATTTTGTCGATGTAAATTCCCAAATAGCGTATGGCATTTGTTGCTGGAAAAGGAACAGAGTTGTACTGTTGTAGTAGATTGGAGGATAGGCAGTACAGCGAAGAGTGAATCTTACATATGTATAAAGATGAACATACGTACGTTTTTTGCAGGCAATCTCAAATTTCCTTGAAGACCGATTCAATCCTAGTATTACCAAAGACTACTAAAAAAAAATTTATGTGTCTATCTGTAGACGTTCATAAGACTGTTTTGCCCTGATGATGACCTTAAAATAGGGCGAAAGCTTGGCAGTACTAACTGAATTTGCTTTTTTCTTCAAATTTGATCCAGAGTGTTCGTGTTTAAATATTTAAGCAGTTTTCTTTATCCGTTCACGATCAATTTAATCATCGACAATTGTGCGAAGTGACTGTCTCTATTTCAGGGATGGTTTGAATTGTCGTTTATTTGCGATCTGGGCTTTCCCGGGTCATTATCAGTAGGGGCATGTGTCCCGCAGCGAGTTGAAGTATCATCAGAGTCATCTTCGGGTGGTGAACTCATAAACAAATGGGTCGTAAATATAAAAATAAATAGCGGGGTTTGAATTGCTTGGGGCGGCATGAGGTCGGGAGACGAATTAAGAAGAAACATTGTTCCATCGAAGGGTGAGTGGCGGGGGCAGAGGCAATCAGCTAACAGGCAATTATCTAAGATCTCTTTTAGCAACTTAGAACTAAATCGGATTAACCGAGTAGTTGTTGGGTCCGAAAAGATTTTTACGCATCTTCAGCCTGTTAATTGTGAAACAGTAAGAAAAGATGATTTCTCTTTTCCTCCTTCATTTGTCATCAATGGAGCAACAGTAGACCCTTGGAAGGTTCCGCCATTTATTTCCCCTTTTCCTGGCCCCTCTTCTTATAAGAGATTCAGCCCATCCACCCTCTGCTTTCACTACCATCTTGATAATACGGTTCACTCAGTCACCGTCTGTTATACAGCTTCTTTCACCTTTATCCAACTATCGGGAGTCGATTTCGATTTTTCGATTTGTTTGTATTTACCATTTCACCAACCGAGTCGAGCTATCCGCGGAATTATTCGAATTTCAATCTCGCCAGAAGTCATTCCTCACAGTTTAATAACAACCTAATCTCATTGAATTTATAACAAAACCTTTCTTCCTACTTTTATAAATACCGTTTGGTGACCGAAACAACGGATTTAAGATAGTACGAAACGTTTTCTTCCAACATTTATTAATTACTATCCATATTGTGTGTTTTTTTTAATGTCGGTTTAATATATTTAGGTCTCAGTTCGTTCGTTCTTTCCATTTCTTTCATTAAATTATTTTCTTATAAAGGTTTTCAGTTTTAACTGACATTCGGCTTAGTACACCTCAAAACTACATTACAACAAAAATGGTATTATACGTAAAATTGTGAAACTCTTGATTTTTAATTGAAAGATTTTTCTCGATTTGTGTCACTAGTTTATGCTCAATTGCCAGTTATTACATTGAAATTTTCACATACTCCACCGTTAAAAGGGGAACAAATCTATTTCGAAAGAATATTTGTTTATTTAAATATAAAAATAGACCTTTTCTTAGTTGTTTCTTTTTTTTAAATACGACCATTTTTTATGCCTTTGTGTTGAAGGTGGTTCTAAACGAAAATACACTCTTCCGCCGTTTCGGCATCGTGCGCCATTCTGGAGAAACTACCTTATTTTTCTAAAATAAAATAACAAATAGTAAATAATCATAATAAAAAAAGGTAAATAAATACAATAGTTTCTAGAGAATGGCACTGAATGTCAAAACATTGGAAAGCTGTAATTCCCATTAAAACCAACCACGTTCTACACAACACAAAAAATAAATAAATAAAAAATCATGTTTGAAATATATCTTACCAAATGAGAACAAATAAAGCACTATTTCTAATATGTCAAAAGCAGAAAAAGCTAATTTATAGTTGTGAAGCGAATTAAGACAAAATGCAAGAATCTCCTGAATTAATGTCGAATTATACTAACATATCTTTTGGGATAAATCTTCATCCTATCACGCCTAAAAACCATTGCAGACATTCATTTTTAGAAGAATAAAATAGACACTCTTTATCAAATTTCGTATCAGTAAACTTTCTTAATAGGGAAAAAATAATGGTTTTATATATATATATATATAT
>CM077101.1:45831-81501 GCA_039619505.1 Cimex hemipterus | reverse complement strand
ATATATATATATATATATATATAAATTCATAGGAGAAGCGATGGTGGCCGGTTAAAGCGTTGACACGGCGTTCATCGCCGTAACGTTCCTAGTTCGAATCCAGCGGCCTTCCATTAGTTCTACTTAGAAATGTTAGGTTTTCGTTAAACACCTACGCCCCGGGGAGATGTGACATCTGTTGTCGAGAAATATAGTATTTCAATTTGTCGGCTAGAGGTTTTATGGCTATTCCCAGTTTCCCTCTAATATTTATTTGCTCTATTTTAGCCCTACTCTCCAGAAAAGATAGGATTTATTGATTAAACTTCGAATGTACTAAAAAAGCCTTTTTTTTTAACTTTTTTAACTACCAGATAATAAGAACAAACAAATAAATATCAATATTGAGTAGAACGTTTGTAAAACTGGAATTGTTTTGTTTTTCTTTAAAAAACAGATTTTTTTAATCTATGTACTTGTATATTATTATAAGTGTTTACAAAAACATTTAATTATTGACGCAGTAACCAGAAAATCACGTTGTTAATCATTACAATCACGTTAATAAAACTTGAGACTGAAAAGTGGAAATTACAAGAGCTAGTATATAAAAAGAAGTTTTAATAAATTTGTGGTCCGAAAATAGTTGTAAATATTAAAGAATTGAGCTTTCACGGGGGAAGCGAAGTTTTTAGGAAATAAACACATTAAAATTGAGGTTTCGAGAGATTATTCCTCCATAAATAATAAATAGACATACTCTGTTGTCTTTGGAAAAAGCTTAATATTGATCACCGATCGCATTGAACGTTATAATAAAAATCGTTTGATTATTCTATTTTTAACTTCACCTCTGCATAGTACGCAAAACGTAAAAAATACAGTTGAGGAGGACAAATTACAATTGTCAATTAATGAGAGGTCATATCTTTTTTCTTTATTTGTGTGTGATTTGAACTTGTGCAAAAGGATCAAATCGATATTAGACAATATTATTCAACCCAACAGCCTATTAAATATTAATAATAGAGTATATTACCAAACGTTGGTTTACACTCTTGAATAAATTCAATAATAGCAATTTTTCTTTTGTTTTGTAAAACTAAAAATTAACGATTTAACTAAAAACACTGTGCACTAATTGCAAAATGATATGAATTCGTCATTTAGAAAAGGAAAAGTTAAACTCGCCGGAAAAACTGACAACTCGATAATTTGAGCATAACAGTTTTTTTCTTGCTATTCAGATTAATTTTCAAATGTCAGTATAGAATGAACAGAAAATATTTAAAAAAATAATAATAATAAAATCATACAGGGGCGCAATGAGTGCTATCAGTAATATAAGAACGAAGTTTTATCAGATAAGTTCTTCTTTCATTAATCACACCTATCCTATTACATATATGTGAATTTTTATGGCATGCATTTTATCAAATTGGTGATTAGAAGATAGACGATAAAGCCAGTAGTGACAAAGGATTAAAAAAATTCTTTTGTAAAGATTGTTTGTCAGCTCATATAACAAATTCTTTCTTATTTGTTTTACAGAGGTTTTTCTATTAATAAATTATTTTTACTTGATTGTAGAACTATGTTTGTACCGAGTTTAAGAAAAACATTTTTGCTAAAATTGTGAATCAATTGCTTTCGCGATCATAGTTTTTTGGCTCTCTAATCATTAGATTTTATATAAATTAAAGTAAAAATAGTCAGTTGCAGTGTAAGTTTTTGGTAAACTTAGACAGTGTGAAGATAAACTCTTTATTAAACTAAAGACTATTAAACTATCATTTTAAAATGGGTGCTTATATGTAACACATATGCACGGTCAAAGTCTCCGTCGAATTTTATTAAACCTCGAAATTTGATTGTCTCTCTAATTTACGAGACAAACTGAATATGTTCAAAGTTAAACAGAGGAGCTATTGGATCTCCCACTTCGAACGGGCTTAAAATAGTGAAAATGGCGTTACAGTCAGTTGAATCCCAATGGGATTACATCAAGAAACCCACAGGAAATACTTATTATCCGGCTGATTGAATTAACGCCACATAATTTAACGAAAAAGGCAAAACATTCCCGTAATAGGCAACGAGCAAAATATTTTTATTGTTGATGTTTGTAATTAATTAACTTCGTAGCTTGTTGAGCTCATTAGGGTTACAATTTAAGATATATATGTACATATATTTAACCTCGTCCCGAATTATTGCAGTGCTAAAGCCAATATTATACAACTACAGATGTCATTATAAGTAATAACCCTAGTATTGTTATTTTTGCATATAAAAAAAAAGTGGAGCCTGATGAAATACATTAAACCTAATTAAGAAAGTCAAGCATGATCTGCTCATCTGAAACCATGTTTAAAAAGGTTTTGGAAAAAACGCCATAAAACCGACCAAGCAGAAAAGTAAAGCGAAAATTTCTGTAAGAAAGAGAATGCAATTTCAATAATAGTTAATAAACCTAGATGGATTTCATCTCGAATTCAGACATTTGGAGAACTCTTTTGAAATCTGTTTATTTGAAAATAAACCATAAGTCGAATTGCAACTTTATTTGGGGCATAATGTTATATTGTTATTTAGAGTTTAATCATGCTATCCGAGTTATTCATTTACGAGTGTCCAGCGGCATTTAAATATTTAAAGCGTACAAAATTTTCTTCTACCATCCAACAAGCAGTTCCAACAAAATCAAAATTTCATTACGTTACTAATAAAAAATAAATAATTAAAAAAGTATTTGATTTTGATATCAAAGCTTACTTTATTCTGTCGTTCGTTCGTCCGGTCTTATTGCTAGACTTTTTAATAATTTAGTAATAATAATACGTTTAATAAATGAAATAAATAATAATATTTAGTAAATAATTTAATAATGTTAACTTTCAATCTTAGTCTTTTCAAAAGAATGAATTGGGAGTTCGGTCCACTCATAATTTTACTTAAACCCTGATTGATTATTAAGTTTAAATTGGAATTATCTCAGAAATGACGATCGGAAAGAGTAAAAAAAGACAACTGTTACAAAAAAATAAACAAGATTTAACAAAACAGATCCTTGCCTCAGTGTTTTACTTTGTAATATCAAGGATGTTATTGTGTTTAACTGTTTCGGCTTAACTACAGGGAATAAGAACTGTATACAGTAGGGAACGAAAACTGTCCGAATTATTTTCTTGCTTGTACATTACAAACTTTAATTTTTACTAAAAAAAAAAAAATAAATAAATAAAAACGAATAATTATTCTGAAAAATAATCTTATAACTTTTGTTTTCACGTGGCGGTAACGGCATTCAGCGTAGCGTACAGAGAAAGGTATGCCCTCATAGATTTGATTGTACCAGTCAGTTCAAAGGGAGTTGTGAATAATTTAAGGAACATTGGGTTTACCACAACGTGGTTCACCAAAATCCTCTACAACCCCAGGTATTAATTTCTCGGATGTCGTTCGCCTAAAGGGAAAATGAGCAAATACAATTAGGAAAAACGTCTTTTTGTAGTGTTTGCAACTGAATTGTTCAAGGGTGGATAAACTGGGAGCAAAGTGGTCAACTAAGCGACATGGGTGATAATAAAACGCATCTCGTGATAAGAGAAGACGTCGATTCGCTTATCGCGGTCAGTGGTTAAAAGTACCTTGTAAATTCATTGTAGTAGGAAATATGGGCGCTCTGTGATCCTGATGACTCCTCGGCATAACTGGTGGACATTGGGATGCCGGGCCGAGGGCGGACATGCCGGTGGTGGTCGAATTGTAGCTACGTCCCATGGTGTACCTGTATGACATTTGGCTGCAGGAGCCGATATCTGGGTAGGAACAAGTGCCCAACGGAGGTGCTTCCATCCCTGCACCGCCGCCGCTTAAACTGCAAGAAGAGCCGTCGAAACCGGCTGCCGCCGCCGCAGCCGCCGCTTGGTTTAGGTACGAGTAGTCCATCCCACTTACACTCAGACCGAAATAAACTACACTCCGAATTGAAATTAGAAATATTTAGCGTCCTTCCAGACTGTAGTGTGGAAATCAAATGATAGCCTTTAATTCAATAACGGCTTTATAGAAAAGAGTGTAGTGGGCGGAATGGGGCGGAGCGTGAGTGATACTGCGCTCAACTCGCACTCTCATTGGCGTCCTGAACCTCCCACCCCCAGAACGGAATAAAGATTTTTACCGCCTTGACAAACCCTTACGGGACGCGTGATTTTTGTTTCCTTTCCCAATGATAAGTTTAACTAGCCCTCAGGTGGGAGGGGTTAAATAAAACACACACAAACACACCGACGTCCTTCCAATCAACCTCGCCTCTACCAATTACCAAAGACCGAAGACCACTTCTACACTTCTCATATCACGGAAATAATAATTTCATTAAATTGATAGTAGAATGATTATCGGAAAGAATAAGGAGAGAGAACAACCTGTCAGACCCAGCTTCATTCGTACAATATTGATATTACTCATTGCGCCCACTCTTTGCCCTTAACACAAAAAGAAGCGAGACTATTCTTACCTCTCAGTTTTAAATACTTATTTTTATTTTAATAAAAAATTAATCTGAAAGAGATGTGTTTGCAATAGCAGAGATCTTATTCAACCTTCGGGGGTGCGGTGTTTTTTTTTTGTTGTTTTTTTTACATAAAAGCCCATTTGTAAGTATGTTGGGTTTGAATGCAGAGCCCTGGATTCGAACCCGGATCTTTAGCTTACAATTATGAGCGCCTAAACCGGTGCGCCCACCGATGCCCCCATGGCAATCGTTTTGTTGTTCAAGTTCCCGCTAAATATCTGCTGGTTTCCCTGATAATGCAAACCTGTAGTATTCATATTACTGAGTTCTCAGTTTAATACTTTTGGAAGGGATTGTGTTGTTGTGTAAAAGAAGAAGAAGAAACGATACTATCGGAAGGGAAATGAACAATGTGTCACACGCAGGTTCATATGTTGTTTCAAATTGTTTTGTCCATACTTACTCCATATTTTTAATTTTTATAAATCGTTTGTTAACAAAAAACAGCAATAACAATTTAAAGTTTTAGACAGAAATAATTAACGCTTCATTTTAAACGTGTGGCACACTAGAAATGAGGATGAAAATAATAAATGACAATTAATTTATACTGTGTTCTAATTGACTTTCTTTGTCTACCTTGCGACTAGCTGAAAAATAATCTGCGCACAAATTGTTGTTCATGGGTTTGGAGTGGGGATGGAGTTTATTGTGGAATTTTTTGTAGCTGATTTTGCAATGCCATTTTAAAATGCAACATTCAGATCGCTATAGAAACATACAACGTGGCGTTCACGATGGTTCTGAGAATTTATGATTGTACTGTCTGGATACCGTGTGGATTGGGAGGTTTAGTTGAATCCAATTGTTCTATACCAGATGCCTGTATTGGTTGGTTTTTGTATCGAGGTTACAGTCAGTGGAGAATTATTCAGAAATCCGGAGACGCGGTCCGGCCATTTGGTTTTGTCGACATTTACCCTCCATTCATGGTCTTGACGCATTGTGTATAGAGCTGTTGGGAAGTAGTGTTCGAAGGACATCTCCAAACTTGGAAGGTGTTCACATATTTTATCAATCAACGTTGCGAACGTTCGCAAGCTCCAGGTTGTTTCCTTTTAAATATCATTTAACACAGAAAAATACTCCATCTCTTCTTTCTCAAAAGAGACAACCCAAAATAGGGTTTTTCCTTTGAAAGCACTAACAACTAATCAATTCTCTGCACCGTAATATGAATTATACATTGGAATTTAATAAAGAGGGTTGTTTAAATTTTTTAGACTTAAAACTGTCCTATAAACAACCTAATTGAAATACCCACAATTCAGTGTAATTGTGTACAATAGTAGAACCATGCCTAAATCGAACAAATTTTCGGAATTTACCATCTAAAAGAAGCAAACCACAATTTTACATTCAATTTAATAACAACAGTATTACTTAGTTTCAACAAAGGGAGGGAACTAGATTAGGTTGAGAAATTTGAAATTAAAATCTGGAAGTTGAACATGGAGATAAATGCATTAATGACAGATTTTGATCTACCTTAATTTGTATTAATTTTTATCATTACTTATCTATTATTAATGTATCGTTTTAATTTTTATCTTTTTTATCTAACAAAAATAAATAAATAATAAAAATAAACAAAAAATAAAATAAATCAATATAAATGAATAAATAAGTAGCCAAATAAAATTAATTAATTAAAAAATAATATAATTTAAAAAATTAATCACTAATTTATATTTAATTTCTTACATTATTTATTAATATAATATTTAACTGTGTTATAATTCCCGCGTTTCGCACTTTCAAAATTGAGCGGTATAAAAATCTGCTTCTCATTGGAACGCGTCGCGTTGGCTGAGGGATCGTAGAGTTCACTTTTGCAATTCACGTCGATTTAGTTGTAAATTCCTTCAACCTGATGATGAGGTATAAGCTCGAAATCGAGATCGCTGAAATCATCTTACTGTGAGAGGGAACTTTCTTCTTTTTCTCTTGAACTACAGATACATCCAAACACCATCCTTACTATCTTGTGGGCGATACTGCCATTATATCTTCCAACTCCACTTTAAATCATGCAGCTCCAACATCCAGGAACATCTTGAACTTATTGAAGAGTGATGAAAAATGTTGGAAATGAGGCTGAACGATTTACTCAAATTTTATGTTGTCTTATTGGCGGTTAAATGTGCGTTCAAGATCGTTATTTTAAATAAGTCATACCCACAATTGTTCGATTAAAACTTCTAACTAAAAACAGTTCTCCAAACTGCGTGCTGAGTGCAAAAATACTAACAGAATCTGCCATAGTGAATATATTAAATGTATAGAAGGTCTAATGATCTTAGCAAATGTTGGTCTAATCTAGAATTTGAAATCTGTCCTTCGTAGCAATGTTCGCTATTCAAATAAAACTAGGTCCTATGATCTATTTGCTGATTTTTTGCAAGTGTTATTCAATTCATAATAGTAATAACCCCAGTAGTTTATCTTTGAACGATCTGAATCTTTCCTTATGACATTTACCCTTGTCTAATTTCGTTCAATATTCTTCAATCTTTGTAGCCAACGAATTGTATAGGTTCTGATAAAATTCCTTCTGCCTTAAGAATGCTGAGCACATGCCTTTCCCTTTACATATTATTTTTAACACATATTTGAAATACGGTATTTTCATAAAATGGAAACTCAGTTACATTAAACCACTTCTAAAATCTGGTTGTCCTTGTTGTATTTATTCCTCATGCATTAAACCATTAACCAAAAAATCATCGTTCCGAAGTTTGCTTGCATACTTCTTTGCCGATACAGAAAATTGTTACTTGTGATAAAAAGTGGATTCTCTACGATAACAGCCAACGTTCTGAACAGTGGCTCGACAAAGGAAAAGCGACACCACATTTTCCAAAGACTCATCAAAAAAAGGTGGCGGAGTCTCTTTGGTGGGCTTCATTTAGGCCGATTTACTACAGCTTCTTGAATTCTGGCGAAGCAATCAATGCCCTCCAATTGATGCGCTGCACCAGAAATTGGCATTATTGAAGCAATCTTTGGTCAATCGGAAAAGGCTTCTATACACGACAACGCTCAGCACATTAGACAACACGGAAACTGCCTCACTCTACCAATCTCCAGACCATTCGCTTACCAACTACCATTTTTCAGACAACTGGACAAATTTTGTAATAAAAAAATTTATTGATCAAAAGTTAGCAAATGCGTTTACAGAATTGTAAAACTCAAAATTTTATTCAGATCTTATAGACAAATTGCCATCTCGTGGGGAGAGGTGCATTGGGAGTGATTGAGGGTTAATTTTGATTATTTAAAAAATGTTGAAAATTAATTATTTAATTAATTTTATTTTACATAATAAACGTGTGTCGATTGTAAAATTCAAAAGAATTGTAACAATAAAATATGTAGAAACACTAAAGCGTTTTGAGTCCTATTTTATTCACTTATGATGAACAGTGAGATTAGTTTAATTAAGTTAATTTAGAGATTGAGCTAATTTCTAAGAAGCTCTCGACTCAGGTATCGCCTGTAGTAAGTAGCCTGGCGATACGAGGGGAGGCGACTAACTCTGAATGTTTAAGAAAAAACTTAATTGCAATGTATTTTAGCAAAAATAGTAATCATATTTCTCTTTTTCTAGGCATATATAATGTATTATACATTTTCAATTTGCAGTGAAAGTTTCAAATTTAAATCGTACCCTTTGATATACAGCAAAAAATCATGAAACGTTTAATAAAGTGAAATTACTAACATTACAACTATATTGTTAGGCTTTTTGCCTGATTCCTGATCTCTGCCAATAGTTTTGTTTTTTCGTTATATCATCATTATCTTGATTATAGTCAAAAGATATACAAATTGTTTGTATTCCACTAATTTGACCATTATGTTTATACAGATCCTTACCTTCGGACTTCCCATCTCTCTTTTTCCAGGCATTCATTCACCACTTTCAATAGGCAGTGAGAGTTCAAATCTAAACTTTGTCCAATGATCAATGGGGAATTTGCATTAATTTGTAGAAAATAATATTTTATATCTCCTGCAGAACGTGTCGGTAAGTTGAACATCACCCCTTGTTATTGCTTGAATTGGAGGGGGGGATTGTTTGATCGACAAGCCGCAAAATCCATGTCAGCTAAGTTTCCTCTAGGAACCTTAACGCTTATGTGAAAACGTCATTAAGAATTATGGTTTATATCATTGGTAGTTTTTTAAAACCTTTTTTTCTCGACAATTCAATAATTTTTCTTTGTCTTACATCTCGGTAAAATTAGGTGTATAGTTAAAGTTGCAGTCTTGTTGGTCAATATGTAAACACTTGCACTATTTCTGTTTCGAACACAAATTTAAAAAAACCTTCATCCCTGTTTTCTCCAAAAAACGTTACGGAGTTACAATTCTTATATTGGACGACATTCCTACTTGCTTCCTTTATGGAGCCAATGTCCAAGATCTCGACTTTATATACAATCACGATCGTCTTGGAAACCTTAAACGTCGATCCAGAAGCCTCCTTGCACCATAATCCGTATACTATCCATACGTAGTTTCAACACCTTCATCCCTCCAAGCCTATAGAGCGTATATATCATTATATACAATCAATTAGCTAATTCCATTAACGTGATATCATCTATTTAAATTTTTCCTCAATTTTTTTAAAATTTTCCACCTTACCAATCCTTCAACCACGGTTTGTTCTTTTTCTTCATCAATGTCTTTTTATCTTTGAAAAAAAAAAAAATAATAAAAGCAATTGCACGACCATAAAGGATATAAAATGGAGTACGTTTCCCGAAATGTGCTGGTCTCTAGGTTTAGAAATAGTAGTTTACAATCACCATAGTAAGTTTGTAAACTAAAAAAACAATATTTTTCAAAGTTCTCGCTACTAAAACTCTTATTTCTGGAAGATTTAGAAGTTACTTATTGATCACATCTTATTGGAAATTATTTGTAGTTATCAGCGTTTATTTGAAGCAAGGTCGTGAAATATTAAAAAAACTATGAAACTGTTGGGAATAATAGTTAATTAGGACTTTTTGGTTCCTTTTTTAATGTAGAATCTATCTAGTAGGAAAAGTTTGTAACACGAGTAGCCGAACACCCTGTATATTGCAATAAATCGGTTGTAGGTCAATCGTCGAGAAAAATTACTTGAAATGTGCGATATGAAAAGTTTCTGAGATGAGGTTTTGCGTGACTGGGAATAGGGAAACATCTCGTTGTTGGTACGCCAAGAACACGTTGGGTATGATACATTGGGTAGGTCATTGTGAATGGTAAGTTTGGATACAGAGAGAAACAATGGTTTCGGAGACTTTTTGATTTCTAGATTGGATACATTAATAGGTGTACAGGGTGATGGAGGAATCGAGTATCGAGTATTTTACCACCAATTAAGACATATATATCTAAAATTCGCGAGTAGAGACCCATTAACTGACCCTGTGCCGGTTCAACATAACGAGTGATGAAGTCAAAAATTGTCAACTTTTCCTCGGTTAACATATAGTATAGTATACGTACAGTATACGTTAGCCAATACGTCGTATGCTAGCCAATTAAGTCATTTATATGGGGACTGATTATATGATCCCGGAACAATCTTTACAACTTCCAATAAACTCTCAACGGACTATAAAGTGTAGGAAGAACACAGAACAGCACAAGATACAATGGTACACAGATGGCTCCTAAACAAACGAAGGAACCGGATCAGACGTTTTCTGTACAAGCGCAAAACATAAACAATCAAACTCATTAGGGAAGTACACGTCGGTATTCCAAGCAGAAATACAAGCCATCAATGCTTGTGCTTGGACAATCTTAAAAGACACTGGCAAAATAATCTTCATGAGATATGACAGCCAAGCAGCCATTAAAAATTAGCATGTAAAAGAATGGCATCAACATTAGTCAGTGAATGCATCCAAAATCTCCAAAACCTGAGGAAACACAACAACCGATGAAATCTTGAGTGCCAGGGTACAGGGAAATTTTGGGTAACGAGAAAGCAGACAGACTGGCCAGAGGAGGATCTGCAAGACCATACATAGGTCCTGAACCTATCCTTGGGATGGAAGTTATGTAATCCGTTATAGTAAAAGTCCAAAAAAAAACTTTATTTATAATAACGAATACAATTTTATACTACAAATATACCGGCCAACAACTAGCAATACACTGCGTCTAGCATAAAACTAATGTAAGACTAACGGAAGACTCTGGAAGACTGTCGGCCCTAGCGCCTGAGCCCTATTTATATGGAAGTGAAGTTTGCTGACTCAGATGCTGTGGATTCTGGAAGACGGTACCATAACTCCTCCATCCTTATGTTCGAAGCTCCTGCGAGATCAGACAAGAGAGTCCGGGGTAGACACTTGTTTGGTCCTCTTGAGCTGCCCCGGGTCGATGAAGAGTTCTCTTGCGAAGACAACGGAGGTACATAAGCAGGAATAGAACCAAAAGGAGAGCGCCACTCACGAAGTAGTAGTATTTCTCAATAGAAGTGGAAGGGACGTCCTCTAGGTACTCCAGCGGTTTCATTGCTATATTGAATTTGTGCAGATCTTCAAAAGATATGTTTAGGTCTGAGTGAGCAAATACTTGTGCGCTAAGACTCATGACTTTGGAGTTTTTATACATAGGAATTACTTTATTATCCAAAATGGTTTCATTCTCATCTAATTTAATTAAGCTAGTGTTGGCTAAAAATACAGTATCATTACAGTTATGTTTATTTACCACTATTTTGTTAACCTTAAAAGTTAAATAATAATCTACGAAAGGTATATATTTTATAAAAGGTAAACTAGAAGTGTATACTGCCTTACAGTCTATTAGATTAACATTATTAACAATTTGCAAAATACACTTGTCACTAACAAGAGTCTTATTATGGCAGTACAGGTAGTCCTTGATTTCCTCGCATGTAGCTGTAAATAACTCATCGTTCACTCTAAGGATTAAAGGAGGGTGCGCATAAATTGTTGAGACCAGATTATCTCTTTCTATAGGATAGGACAGAAGGAAATATGTTTCAGGAGAATAACTATGTAAAGGAACATTAATGAAGTAATATATATTATTGTCTTTGATTGAACAATGTACTTTACTTAGTTGCCAAAGTGCTGTAAGGTCTGAGGTCAAAAAAGTTACGTTTCTACTTGTTTGAAGTGATTCCAGATCATTATGAGTGCTTGAGTGCAATATATTTATTTTACAATATTTGATAGAAGTCTCCGCATCTCTGATTTTGTTTGCTATGAGTACTAAGTTAAGAAATATTGAATTGAGTTGTTGGTTGATTTCGATCTGATTAACAACTGGGCTGGATAAAAATTGTTTTATTTTTTTATTGTTTGATTGTATTATTAATATGTCATGATTAAATTCTTCTATTAATTTTTTATTTAATGCCAATTGGTTTTCGACATTATGTTCTAAATGAAATGCGTTTCTTTCGATACCATTTATGATTTTATCGTACTTTTCTTTATCGTCAGAATCCATATTTCCTGTTAGCCAGGATATGGCCTTACCTAGACCGTTAATGAGACCTCGTTTGACTCTAATTCTATGATGGTTAGCAATTATATGGTCTAATTTATTACGACTATATGAATAATATTTGTGTAAGGATTTCACTGAACTGGTTTGGTTTAGTTTATAAGAGACCTTTATAATGTTATGAAGATTTTGTAATTCTGAATCTAGTAATTCTAAATTGGTAATATGAATGAACGTATAGTATTTATCTACAACAAGCGTCTTAGTGATTTTAAAAGATGTTATGCCAGGTCCTTGGGTCATGTCATTAATTTGAAGAGGGCTGACTGGGCTCGCCAGTGTAAAAATTACTATGCTGACTATGCTCACCACCGGGGTCAGGAGGGAAGTTTTTTGTGATGCCTCTCTCATCTGAAACAGGCGGAGTATTAGTTGTATTTTTCCTAGGCCGTTTTATCAAACTAGGGTGTATTTTAAAAGATTTTTTATTGACTGTAGCTAGTTTTGTTAATTTTGAGTAATTTCCTCTTTTATATTTGGGTTTGGCTTTCCCGAATTGTTTATCCCGTATATATATTTCGCCTTCTGGGATATCAACTGTTTCTCTATTTCTATTTAATTTATTTGTTCGATCTTCTTTTTCTTTTTCAATGATTCTTTTGATGGCCCGAGACAGTAGTGCCTTATCATCATGATATTCTTTTACCCGTTGTTCTAGAATCAAATCGTCTGAAGGGCTATTATTCGACTGAACCCCAAAAGTTATTTCGTTAGGTGTCATTCGTAAGTTTGACAATAATGAATTGTTAAAAGCTATTAAGGAAAGTCGGAGGATTTTAGGTGTTGGGTAATTTTTGTCTCGTTTTATGACGTTCATTATCTCAGTGAGCGTAGAATGTGCCCTGTTGATAAGTCCGTTGGAGTCAGAATGGTTCGGGGTGATGAAATGGGTGTTTATATTATTGTATTTCAAAAAGTTTTCGACTAGCCTGTTTTTAAATTCTGTACCGTTGTCGAATTGTATTATTTTAGGGCAAGGGAATAGGCTGAGATAATCTTCAAGGGATCTTATTATTTCGTTTGCTGTCGATACTTTAATTATATTGGCATAAAGTTTTTTCGAAAAACAGTCTATAAGGGTAAAAATTAGTTTCCCATCAAAATGAAATATGTCTCCTTGAAGTTTTTCGAAGGGTTTAGATGGAGTTGGAGTGATTTCGTAGACCTGCCGTATTGGCCTACGATCGTACTTAACTTCTTGACAGAGGGAACAATTATTAATAATTCCAGTTATACTCTCTAGCATTTTTGGCCAATAGTAGCGCTTAGACAGGCTTCTATACGTTTCATGAATGCCTCGGTGAGCGGTTTTGCCTATGTGCCAGTTAAGTGTAATTTCTTCTTGCTCCGAAGGGTCGATTACATCAAGTTTTTTTGTAAAATATCGTTTTATTTTAACAGAAGGAAATGTTTCTCTTTTAATTATTTGAGGATATTCTTTTAATAATTCAATTATTTTAGTTTTTTCTTCTGAATTCATATGTTCAGTTCTAATTAAAGTAGGAATTTCTTCTCTTATTTCGTTTAGGACTGATCCACTCGACATTTCGGGACAATTGGTCATTACTATGTCGGGAACATCCGTGCAAATTTCTTGTGGTTCGTCGATATCCATTGGTTCGGGGCAAATGGCCATTACTTCATTGGATTCAATTTCACAAGTTATTTTATCATTAACAATGTTATACAAACCTTCTTTTATTACACATTTATCATTTAATTTGATATCCTCATTAATTAATCCACATTTTAAGTTATTCTTATTTTTATTCTTAACTGGTAACTCAATAAAATTAACTCCTTCTTTTAAGGTTATTACCTTTGAATTATTTTCAGGGGTGCTTAGTGTAAATTGAAGAGGAATTGTGCCGTGGGGATAAGAAAGAATATTTTTATTTAGGTCAATGCTTATTCCTAGTTCTTGCATAGTTTTATGTCCTAATAGAACGTCATATTTATCGGAGAAGTCAAATAAATGAAACTTAGACACAAGATTGGTGTTGAAAATGTCGAAAATATTTAATTTGCAGGATTTTTCGCCATTCTTTTTTCCTGCGGGGGTCGAAATTATAAAGGGATCATTGAATGTTGTAGTGTTAGCTGGTAAGGCATTAGGGTTAATGTAATTTTCCGCTGAACCTGTGTCGATTAACCATTTCAATCCGAATTTATCTCGAAAGTGGGGTAGTGATTTGTTTACTAAGTTTAACTGGTATTCGGGGGGAATTTCTTCTAATTTCCGACCTGATTCTAAAAAATGGTCGAATCGTGATTTTTTCTAGGGACGCTTCTAGACTAGACAATCGGTTTTCGAGGAAATTACTATTTTGTCTGTACTGATCATAGTTTTCACAATGAGTGAGTTCGTAGGGGGATATGAAATCTTTCATCCGGGGTTTGCCTACTGACCTCATAGAGACGGTATTTTGAGAATTATTGTTAGGAGATATTCTATTACGATTGAATGGGTGATTGGGATCATTAGGATGAAGGTTGGTTTGTTTGAAATTTGGTCTTTGTTGTTGATTGTACAAGGTTTGCGATTTTTGAGAATAGTTGTAATTGGGAATATTTTGTTGGTGATTGGGGTTGTAAAAACGATTTATGTTAGGATTGAAGAAGTGTGAGTGATCATTAAAATGATTCTGTTTTTTAAAAGGTGAGGTGTGTTTCTTAGGGTTTTGTGATACCTGCATGTTTGCTAATATAAAAGAACACTTGTTATAGATAATACTTCTTATTTCATCTAAAGTGTTAGGATTAAATATCATGATGTGGTTGCTAAGATTGGAGGGTAAGCATTTATAAACGTGATAAATTATTTCTTTATCTACGCGTGTTATTATCTGTTTTAAAGTTTCAGCTTTTAGACCGTCTAATTTGAGTCTAATATAAACTAAATTCCTCAACTCTTGTACTCTGTTTACAAAATCTATTGGTGACTCTCTAGGGTTTAACTTTGTTTGTAAAACTTCATCTTTTAATATTTCATATGATCTTGAATCAGCGAAACTCTCTTTTAAGTGTGTTAGTAATCCTAATAAATGTTCTATATTATTTGCAAGAAGTATATTTCTAGCTGGTCCTACTAGTCTACTCTTTACTTTAATAAGTAAAATGTTATGATTGTAATCCCTTTCAACTACATTCTCCGCACATAGTATGGCAAACGCGTTCTCTACTATGTCACAGAAAAAGGATAATTCGGACGGGTTACCGTCGAAGAACGGGATATGATCATAATCTTCTTTAGAAATTTTGTAATTTATTTTGGCCATTTTAGGAGTGTTGTTTGGAGGGATTATGAATTTAGGAGGTTTGAGTATTGATGAGTTACTTACGCTAGCTGGTAGTTTATTCGGGCCTTCCAGGTTGATTTCTTGCAGGTGATGCAGTAGATGCCGTAGTTCGATCCGGGATATTGTAACCGCGAGTAAAGCACTGAATGCAAGCTAAATTCACTTTAAAGAAAACGGGACAAATGGTCACGATTTATGAATTTTAGCCCTTCGCGGTCCCTGTTCGGGCGCCAGTTATGTAATCCGTTATAGTAAAAGTCCAAAAAAAACTTTATTTATAATAACGAATACAATTTTATACTACAAATATACCGGCCAACAACTAGCAATACACTGCGTCTAGCATAAAACTAATGTAAGACTAACGGAAGACTCTGGAAGACTGTCGGCCCTAGCGCCTGAGCCCTATTTATATGGAAGTGAAGTTTGCTGACTCAGATGCTGTGGATTCTGGAAGACGGTACCATAACTTGGATCCAAGCAAAACAAAAGGAGAAGTGGATAAACTCTAGCGGTGCTAGACATAGTAAACTTGTGATGAAACAACCCTCACCAAGATTGGCAAAAACACTGCTGCAATTGGAGAGGGCCAAACTCAGAGGAGTGGTAGGACTACATAACGGTCACTGGTATCTGAGAAAACACCTACACAACATGGGTATATACAGCGATGATCCCATTTGCAGGTTAAGTAATAAGAAGGAGGAAACAGCCACTCATATCATCTTTGAATGTGAAGCAACAGCTCAATGGAGGTTTAACCTAATGTATGGAAAATATTTAGTTAGGGATTCAAATTGCAGCAACAACAGTCAATGACCTGATACTTCTAAGAAGAAGGAATGAATCTATTGACTGAACTAAGGGACTAGGAAGGTACAATAAGCCAGAAGGCTGCAATGCCTGGGGAATATAAACCCCGCTTCCTAGTATCCTTTCCACCATACTATACCAACACAATTTTTTCGTAAATCAGAGAAAGATGAATAAAAATCCCTCTCGAAAGTGTCAAATATGTATAAGGATAAAATCTAATGTCTGTGTTGTTTGCTAGGTACTCTTTGAGCACACAAAAAGCAAAAATGCCATGTTTTACATCTATCCTGTCAGACATACTGGCAGTATCTGATATGAGTTGCTTTGGCTATGCATGGGACTGGTCAATAAAAAATTAAATATGTCCACCTGGCCTATGCTATGTAATCTTAAATAGTGTGTTGGTGTTGCCGTTGAAGGATTAAGTATGGGGTTTTCAGTTTGTTCCCGCTATTGTGATCATCAGTCCTTAATGAAATTTTTCATGTTGCACATACTGTTGTTTTATGTAGACTTTTTTAAGTAGTAGGTCCAATTTCGATACATTTGTACACTACGTAGTAACATTTATTTTATTAATAATTGTTTGCCCTTTGTTATTGTTGAGTAATATTAGATAGATAATTAGATGTATCAACCACTTTTTTACTTGTGAATAATCTGGACCTCAGTATGATCGAAAGGATTAAAAATAAATTTGATTGTTATCTGCCATCTTTCAACCTCTCTCTCTCCCTCCCCCCTCTCTCTCCCTCAAAAATACTAGTCTGAGCCTCATCCTTTGGGGTCGCGAGTTGATTTCTGCGAGACGCTGTGTCTGCTATGCGAGGTCGCCGGAGTCCACTGGGTTGGGAAGCTTGACAGTTTTCCCGTCATTTAACAATTGAAATTGATCAAAATATAATTTTATATTAGGGGGAAGGGAAAAGGTAGATGCTTATCAAAATGTCGTACGGAGATCATACTCAAGGTGGGGTTGAGATAGGAAATTGATGTCCGAGTGGATCGAGATCACGATTGCTCATCTGGTAGAGTAGCGGCGTATCTAGCCGAGGGTCGTGGGTTCGAATCATTCTCGTGCCATTAACTTTTTGTCATCTCAACTAAAAACCTTAATTAATTGTCATGTATTCATTGGTCAAGCGAACCACGAAAGTAGTGAATCAATGATTTAGAATAGGAGAAACAACTCTAACATTAAAAAAAATAGTTTCATTGTCGCGTTTGGTAAATTATATCAAACATTACAGCCATCGATTTTCACAAATATCATCTTGTTTACATGAGTAAAGACGAAAAAGGACAGATCTTGTGAAGTCGTCACCGGTCCGTTGCTACAGCATATCCATCCTAAAATGCTCGCGTCTCATTTGTTCCTGGGGTTGTCAATGAAAAAATATATATAAACCATATATATTCAATCTCGAAAATAGAAGTACCCCCCCCCGATACTCGATATTCATGGGAGGGGGAAACAACCCCTTCTATTATTAAAATAAACTTATAAATATATAGTATTTCGTTTAATCTTGATGAGCTGTATTTATTTTACATTACAAATAGATCTCTTCAGCTTTCATTACATATAATAATACAACATTTCTTTCTTTATATTAGCACAAGTAATACATGGTATAGTTAGGGACGGTTAGGCTGGTAAGGGTTGCAATCGTAGAATATCTGCCTTCTGTCCAGCTGCAGCTTCGTAAGTATAATGGCTTGAATAATATAATTACGTAGAGAGGTGATCTGCGATAGTGGACCATTACACATATCGGAGCGCCAATGTTTTAAATTGATGCAGTGTGATTAGACCTGAAGGATTTAACTTATGTACAAATTCCTGTGGATAATCACACACCCCCATCTGGAGACCTCATCTATAAAAAATACAGTAGACCAATCGTCCAAAGACCAATGGCCGTGTTCTCGAGCAAATGCGAGCCGTGCAACGGGGTGTGTTCTCTAAAATTAGTCAATTCTGGTTCCCTTAGGCTACGGATGTTATAGATGTGAATTCTGACGAAATTTTGTTCTAACGAATTCTGACTAGTTCATCCGAACAAACCAATACTTGTTTTCCAATGATAGTGTTCACTTTGGCAGCGAAGTGCATGTCAGAACACGCACGATGCCGTTAGAACAATTCTAGCATTCAAACCGGTTTAATTTTTTTTGTGCGTTCTGAAGTTCAATTTAGGCAGTTTTGGTGGGTAAGTTAAACAAGTTAGTCTTGTTTTTGAGGATTGGTGCTTGTGGAACATGAACGACAAAAAACCACCACAGAGATATTTTTAGGGTAAAGTTGGAGTATAATATCAACACTAGCAATAAGGTATATTTGGTTAGTGATCATAATTGATCATATTAATTATTCTAATGAATAATTATTTTTATCTGAAGTTTTTGGATGAGACGAAAAATTAGTGTAACGAGCGGGATTCGAACCCACGACCTTCGATACGCCACTGCTCTAACCACTTGAGCTATCGCGATTCCGATCGACTCGGACACGAACTGATCTCGACCTTCAACCATACGAATATTCCCCCGTTTTCTTCTTCAAATTTCATTTTAATTAATCTGTGTGGTGATTAGTGACCGTTAGTCGATGATTATTCGGAAATCGTGATATGCGGTCTGGTGCGATGTAGGTTTCAGAGTCCAAAATCTTCCAAAGTCTAATTCACTTTCCGTGCGAATTGAAGCCTGGCCATTTTCTGAAACAATGCCAGGGCCTTCAAGTTATTTTTATTTGTTAGCAGTCCTGGAGGAAATCGAAAAATTTAGGACTTTTGTTATCAGATTTCTTATCTCATTTCACGTAATAATGCGGCTTCGTAGAGACTAATGATAGATGAATCTATCGTTTCTCTCGTCTGTAGACCTAGGTCGACCCTGTCCTGGCCTTCTAGTGTGAAGTCTATCTCTGAACCGCCGGAGAACCCTTCTTATCGCAGAATGATTTACGCTGTCTCCTGGCGACTTCGCGCTGGCCGCGTGAATCCTTCCTCTAATAATGCTGACCCTCATACTCACCCATATGCCTGTCTGGAGCCATTGAAAAGTGTTTACGTTTAAGAATAATCCATTATGTTTAGTGGTCTAATTGATCAAATTACTTCTTTCAATTAATTATTCTATTATTTTATGTAAGGCCTTGGTTGAGATGAAAATTAAGAGTAATATCAAATGAAATCAACGATGGCAAAAGATTAACTCAAATTGAGTTTTAGGCGTAGAAGAATGGAAGGGCAGGACGCTACTTTTTTATATATAAATATATAAATAATATATTAATTACCTGTAACTTATGTAAAATGATAATGGATTAAATTTTAAAGGAAATATAGTGAGTGTTGCGTTAAATTTGTTCTTCAGTGTATTTGATTATTTGAACGTCCTATAAAAGTTTACTTTCTCGTAATGTTTTACACCTTTTAACATGATGTTTTTATTTCTACTGCTTAGTATAGATTTCAGAGCTGTCTTTGCGTTGAAAGTTCATGTAATTTTATTAAATTGTAACTTTTCTGCTGATTACTGAGAATGTCACCAAATAAAAGAGCTTGCTGGGAGCAAGAACGCTTAGGGAGTACTGGCTGCGAGGGTTAGTCAGCCACCGAAACCGGAGAACATCCCCCGGGATTCCTGAGAACCGGTTTCGGTCTCGACTCACACAACGAGGGGCTAACAAAACACCTCAATCCCAGAAATAAATAATAAACGTTATCTCGCCGTCCTAGGAAGGACAGATGTTGCCAATTTCTGAGACAATAAACACAAACGAACGATTGTAACTAACACTACAAAGAAATCCACAGATCATACAAATGTAGAAAAACAACTCTCAATGTGTCAATGTCACAATCTGTAAATATTGATAAACAAGTAGATATTAGTAAGCTATTCATTTACACTTTAATTATAATTTGTTTGTACATAAAATTGTAGATAGATACGGGGTTGGGCGTATTTATTGCTCATTCGCATATTGTTATGATCGGATTTATTTCTTTAATTTTCCGATCGAAATTGGTGAATTCCGTATTTATGTAACGTATTTATGTAGTTAACGCGGTTGGTGACCTATAGTTTTATTAAACAAGCAGAAGACGATTTTAAAGACAAAAAAGATCAAAAGCTCGCAGTGGTAAAAGTTCATCAAATAGATATCTCGTTTTTCTCCTGGGACATCCGAAAATTGCCGCTGTTCTACCACAGTTTTAAAACCACAATCCATGACCACCTGTCTTCGGACGATGGGGCAAAAATATTTGATGGGGCGACTCTTAACAAGGCGCTCTCAAGCTACCGGCGTTGTGCCCTCAACAGAGAATTATGAACATATTTGGAAAGCGCTTGTAACTGAATTTCAAGGCAAAAGTTGTCCGACTACTTTAAACGAATATTATAGATTATACGGTTGAAACATGGATCATCCGGGTCTAGACGTATTTGTACAGAATTTTGTTTCTTCGGTCGAAGCAATTAAAGCCTTAATAATTCTCAATCCATTCGATTTTTTATTACTTTACCTCGCACTAATTAAATTCCTAGACTCCTATACTGCTAACCTGTCGAGATGAACTACAGAGGCGAACAAATTCCTACTTTTGAGCAGCTTGTATGTCTATTAAAGAAAAATCTAAAATATTATCGTGACATCCAATCCTCTCAGGAGAAACGACTATGGATAAATAAATCTAAAGGCTCTCACAATTTAGTCGTGAGCCACTCTCTACACGGAAAGGATGAAGTAAAATGTAAAATTTGCCTTCAATCCGCTTACAACGAGTATTCATTCGAAAGGAAAGATTTAATTTGGCAAAATGTAAGCAATTTGTATCAATTGTTTGTGGCAACATCAAACATAAAAATGCAAATCCAAATCTTCTTGCTCGGTTTGTCACAAACATCATACAACCTTGCATCAGTTCGTCTCAAACCGCAACTGATTCTTCGGTATTGTAAAATGAACCACCTCGGAGAAAGCATTAGTCGACCCGAGTCAAATCATATTGCCTACAACTGTAATCTTGGTTAAAAAAAAATTGTAAACAAGTGCTAGATAGGGCCAGTCAGATTGTTGCGGAAAATGGAATCACCGTCAATCATAATTTTTTTTTAGAAAGAGAGAAAGTTTGTCCCAGTCTATATGAGTTTTCTTCTTACAATTTATTTAAATTCTTCTTTAATTCTTTGATAAACCTTAATCTGTACAGATGGTCAATAGTACTACTGATGTGTAAAACGAACTCGGTGGCTATTGTCCTTCCCAGAATGGACTCCAATCTTGATGAGTTTGTTTTTCCAAATCTGGAGCTGAGCTGCTATTGGGTTGTCCGGAAAATAATGCAGGATTTTGGTATTAAACAAAAAAAAAGAAACTAGTTACTTTAAAGCAATGTTCTTTAATCAAAATAATTTCCCATACTCTCAATACATTTCTCCCAACGTGTTGGTAACTTATTAATTCCGTCTGAGTAGAATTCAGAATTTTTAGAATCGATAAAGTCAATAAATGCATTTTACAGTTCCGTTTTATTTTTGAATATTATGTGTTGTAAGTAGTGGTCCAGGTGTCTAAAAAACTGGTAGTCAGTAGGCGAGAGGTCCGGAGAGTAGGGTGGGTGAGGCAAAGTTTCATAGCCAAGCTCCAATAATTTTTGTGACGTTACACGTGACACATGTGGTCGAGCGTTGTCATGCAACAAAATGGGCCCCTTCCGATTGACCAAAGAGGTGGTCAGCGACGGTCGTTTTACTGACTTTGAGTTGCTCTGCAAGTTCTCGAACAGTTGTTTTGGGGTTTTCTTCCACCACTGATCGCAGAACATCATCATTAAGAGAGGAAGGCCTTCCACGACCTTCTTCATCTTCAAGGCTGAAATCTCCCTCCCGAAATTTTTTAAACCACCTTTGCACAGTGCACTCGTTAACACAACCCTCGCCCCAGACTTGGTTAATGTTTCTAGCCGTTTGGGCTCCGCTTCGGCCGAGTTTAAACTCGTAAAAGAAAATCGTACGAAATTCTCGCTTTGACATTATAAGGATGACTGAATTATTTCCAAGTAGCGGAATGCTACAGAGGTAAACAAACAATATCATTTGGAAGAGGATTAATAAGTGTTGACATTCATACAAATGAGTAATCCTATAAACGTAAACAGAATATTTTATATAGATTTTTTTTAATGAAAACTTAAAATCCTGCATTATTTTCCGGACAACCCAATAAATTTTGGATTTCTCGTTTCAACAGGAGTACCGCCAACTGATGTGGCTTGTGGTCTTTGGCAGTTTCTTGATTTCTGATGGATTGAGCTAGGTCCCCACATTTTACCTTTTGAATCTCCTCCTTTCAAAGTATGGCTTTCGTTGCATGACTTATTCGGTGAAAGAGGAGGGCTTATTGAGTAGTGTGACGGTTGTACAATCAATTTGTGCCTAAAATCAAAAGGAGAACTTATTTTCTGGCCTTGCTCTCTGTTCATGGCTTTAAGCATTGAACTTTTGAATTTCCTCTCCCTCCTGTTTGGTGTGGGGGTGCTCTGCAAATCCATGAGCAAATGAATGAGAAGTTCCCTTTTGAGCAGTTCAAAATCTTTTGCTTGCAGAATCTGCTCTCTTTGTTGCAGTTGTTTCTCCATCATAGTTTGATTTATCTTTTCACGATTCAGCTCCTCTTCTTTACATTGTAATTCACTCCCTTTATTTCGGATGTCATAAAGTACTTTTTCGATTTCAAGCCTCCATTTGTCTTGCATTGTGTGGTAGCCTTCGTATGGCGTTTTCGTAAATCCTGATTGCACAATCGAAACAAGTCGCTCGAGAATATGTTCAAATGAAGGTCTTTTGTGCGAGTCTGTCTCCCTGCAGGCTTCTATAAGTCTTTTCCATTCTATCGGGCAAGTACTTGGAATAGGAAGCTTTAGATGGTTTGAAGCGACTCCATAAGCTATTGTTAAAGGTTCAATATTCTTATAAGGAGTTTCACCAGTTAAACGCTCCCAAAGAACAACACCAAAACTCCAAACATCAGTCGATTTGGAAAATGTAGAAGATTTAATAACCTCTGGAGCCATTCAAGCATATGTGCCTGCTGCTGACATTCTTGTAGTAGTGAACACTTCTCGTGCCAACCCAAAGTCAGTTATTTTCAAAGTTTTGAACTATAGATTGTTCCCATCGATAGGTTTCGCTATCAACACATTAGATGATTTGACGTCGCGATGGATGAGGGAGAGGTCGAGTGAGCCTCCTCTCGCGTATTCCATCACGAAGCATAGGTTGGACCCTTTCGTGCAGACACCTTTAGGCCGACGATGTTCTCGTGCTTGAGGAACCATAAGAGCTTTGCCTCCTGCATCACGTTTTCCAGGACGGTCTTCGTGTCCTCGCCGGGCCCGTGCCTCGCCGCATTCACGGCCACCTCGACGTCGCCCCAGACGCCCCGGTAGACTTTCCCGAAGCCTCCGGCCCCGATCACTTCCTCCAATTTGAGCTCGTTGAAGTCGATCTCAGTCGGCCGGATCCGACTGAATGCGCTGTTCAGGTTGCTGACCTCCGCCACGAAATTCGACGGGAATATACCGATCTTCTTACCGATCTTTCCCGTCCACCAACCTTCGTCTCCGGAGATCTTCGAGTCTTTGGAGAGCACCTGGACGATGTCCTCTCTCCGGAGAGTGAGCTCGTCCTCACCGTTGTTCCAGTAGTCGTAGGTCGCCGTGCACAGTGGCATTGCTTCATGTTGGTATTCGTGGTTGATGTAGCCCGGATTGTTCTCGTAGCTGTAACTCGAATGGGGCGAACTGTTCAGGCTGTTTTGAGTCGATGTCCTCGCGTAAACGTCATTGTCGAATCCGGTCCTCGAGTGATCCATCGACGTCAACCAGGTAGGGATTCGGTATCTGAGGGATGGATATGAAATCCACCCAGGCCCGAATCGTTATCCGTACGTCGAAAATCGAAATCCGTTTTCGACTCGCTCATCTGTAACAAAATATCGTCGTTTCGAATGCGGCTCGGTATCACTCATCGACGGATCAGCGTGTTATCCTCTCTCTCGGTTGACGGATGCGTACCGAAACGGAAAGGGCCGAAATAGAAAAAAGGGACCGACTTCGAATCTGACACAAGCGAAATCAACACAAAAACACGACCACCATTTTGAACTCGGAGAAGACTATTTTCCATCATAATTATCCGCTGAAAGAGGAATCGGCTCCACGAGGCAAGAAATTAAGATGGCCACTAGGCTTTTGTTTTCCTCTCGATTCTACAGAGAAAAAAAATGAAAGCAGCCGTACTAACGAAAACTACATACTTCGAATTTGTTCCCGCAATATTTTCAGCGTTTTAAAAATCTTCCGCTTACCGCTACGAATCTTCGTAATCCCGCAAAAATCATTTCTTTATATTGAGTACGAGCAATGGCTGGTTTCCCACAGCATTTGTCCTCCGGGAGCAGGGCTGGCATTACTGTTAGTATTGTGACCGTGTGAAAAAAACAACATTTTTAAAAAATGACTATTGTAATATGTTCGGATATTATAATTGTATAAAAAACACATAAATTTAGATAGGTAGAAATATTTTTTTTAGAATTTTGAGCACATCATCGAACATATTACTAAAAGTATATATAACATGGACTTAAATCCGCCTGTCTTCGTGTTCGTTATAATTTGGAAACTAAACATAAAACTCTGAATATACATGCATTATTTGTAGAACATAAAAAAAATAAAAAAGTTATGATCTTTTCGACCAGATCCTTATATTTTGTATAATTATGGTATTTAATGAAGGAAAGATGTATACGAAATTAAAAGTAAATTCCTGAATTAAATTGGTATCTATAATTCAAGGCGTAGCGAGCAAACCGTATGAGTAAATAACTTATGCGGAAACAAAAGTTCTCTTAACTCATGGATTTCTCATGTCAAGATTCGCTTGAATCCCACTAAAACATATAAATTTAAGTAATAACAAGTATTCACTTATCGGAAGTGAGTTGAACGGTGAAAGAGTCTACATTAATAGGAGGCAGCGCCAATCGGAACATTATGGGAACAAGCAATTAACTTTGCATTAACCCATGATATAATGTATTCTTTGGCAGGTTGTTGCGGGTTTTTATAGCTTCCGCACCCTCTCGATAGAAACGCCTTTTGGCCAATGAATACTAAATTGAAAGGAGGAAGGAGATGTAATGGGATAAACACGTGTGAATGACAAAAGAGGAGGGTGAGAGACAAGTGTTAAATAAGGCGTGTAGATGCGTCACCTCGCTTGCTGCTTCTCGGCTCGGCGAGTGCAGATGTGCAGCACATATGACACAACAACGTCCGTAAATATTTGACCCGAGGATTATTAAATAGATACAAACAAACGGCCTGAACGGCTCGTTCCCCATTGTTAGCCGACGGTAAGCCTGCTTATGCTCGATCACCCAGTCCATAGTATTTTAATACACCCGTCTGTACCTTTCTTCGTGTGTTTGTACGTTTTTTTCCGCCAGAGTGAGTGTTATTCAACTTTTTTTGTTCTAGACGAAAGCCAGACGGTCGTATGACAGCCGATTTTTTAAATCGTAATAAATAACAACCAAATAAATTGTGCGACCTGTCATTTGGCACCAACCAAGTGTCCCTGGTCGATTAGAGTTATGTATACTCATTTGCAAATGAAATGTATCATCTAAAATACAACGAAAATAAAACATAATTTTTCTTTTCCGAGACCAATTAATAAAACAAGTTAAACTATGAGACAATGTCACCAGTAGGATTTTGAAGTCACGAATGGTAATACAAATATTTTTATATCAATGAGCGAATCAAAAATTAATCTTTAATGTTTGTATAATTTCATTTAAATTTGTTTTCTTTATTAAGTTCTTATTTTATTTATTCACGATTTTAGTTTTTTATTTTCTTTAATTTAAGCTCTTTGGAAGTTTTTTCTCACATAACGTTTTGTATGATTCTGCAATTTGTTGCCCTATTTATACTTCCATTTATCTCCTGCAGACGGAGCTTTCAATGCCATAAAGGACCATTTAAAAGAAATAAAACATAATTTCAATTCAAATCTAAATAGAAGAGTGTTACATAGTTTCAACAAAGGGAAAGAACTAGATTGGTTTGAGAAATTTGAAATTAAAAAATGTAAAATTGAACATGGTGATAAATGCATTAATAATATAACAAATTTTAATTTACCTTCCATTTTAAATATGTACATAAATAATATCAAACATCCAAATAATTAAACTAATTATTTTAATTGTTATTATTTTTTATTCTCATATTTATTTGTGTTATAATTTCCTCGTTTCGCACGTTAAAATTGAGCGTCATTAAAAAAATTAGCTGTTGATTGGAACGTCGCGTTGGCGGAGGTATCAGCGGTTTCACTTTGGCAATGCACGTCGAGAGACGTCGTTGTAGAAGCCCTTCAACCTGATGAGCTAAAAGGCTCGAAATCCGGATCGTTGCAAAACAACTTACTGTGAGTAGAAATCTATCTATCTATGAAATCTATCTTTTTAGAAAGTATTGAACACCACGTTCACTCCATCATTTATCATTTCTAATACGGTCTAGTTTCGGTAGTAGTATTATCCACACATCAAATTCTATGTCAATTGTATCTAGCGTAGGCTGCTATGTTGGTGCTAATAACCTGTTCAGGTAAGACTGTAAGACAACAGGTAGACCTTTTTAATGCTCCAAAAGAATGTTTGAAAAAGGTTAATTCTCTATAAATGTCAACGAGCCTAGCAATTATACTTAATTAAATAAATGCTTACGCCCATCATCACATTAACGCATGAAAGGGGTTTTCCGACTAATTTTGCTAAATGTCTAACAAGAAGCTGAACTGGTGAATTTTATTGCATCTATAAACGTTTCTGTCTGCTATAGTTCATTTCCTTCCGGCGGTTCCAAATGACTTCATTTTATGGTTTTCTCCACCGAACATAGAAACGTCGATATTTGGCGGTTAGACATCCTTTCGGATTATCTTTAGTGTCACTTGATGTGACTGGTAACTACACTTAACAACCAATGTTGTTCCTTGTCGCTAAGGGTGAGACCCTCATCGAATTCGTCACGCTATTTAAATGACTACTCTATTTCACCACATCGTTAACCTTATAGCATTTGCTTTTATTTTAACCAAGATTAAGTTTTTTTCAACAAAATTCATTATGTGAACGAATAAATCATTTGAAAAGGTATAATAATAGTACCAATCTAACTGCGATTTGACCGATGAAAATTATATGGTTCAGAATCAAGATGACACCACAAGTTGCACGCTTGTCACACTTTCATCTGAAATAAAACAAACTTTGCATTTCACGATTTTAGATATCCGGGCCATTTCGGTTAATAAAGACCCGAAAGTAATTACAATGTTTATTGTTTTAATATTAAATAAACAGAGTGGGATCAACTGCCACGCTTTGTTTCTCACAAGTACTACAATCTCGCATGCGGTCGTCTCTAATCTGAAAATCGTTTATAATAAATAAATATTATTTCATAAAAAAAAGTATATATTTTTGCATAATATAATATAACATTTTCTGAGTATTTTATACATTTTGAAAAACACCACATGAGTAGAAGGAAAACGACGGTTCTGGCAGCGCTTCACACCACCTCACACCTCAATCATGGAATCTTATGGGGTTCACTGCCGCACTTGGTGGCTACATTCTGTACTACAGTGTAGAGGGAAATCCCTGGTTCTGGAGCCGCCACACACCTTACTCATGTAACCTGAACGAATTCACAAGGGCACCTAGTGGCCTTAATCTGAATTAGAATGCAGAGGAAAAACACCAGTTCTGGGACCGCCTCACACCTCCCTCATGGATTCTTACGGGGTTCTCCGCCCCACCTGGGTGTCCTTAACCCGAACTAGAATGTGAAGCAGAAACGGCGGTTGGCGTTAAAACATCTCGTTGGTTTTTTAAATATAAACAATATTTTCTTCTTTGCTATAAACAATAGGATAAGTTATAGAAAAATATTGGGAACTATACCATTGTAAATTGATAAGTGAAAATTTACTTCCCAATGCGTGTGTGTATACACTTCGAAGTTGTTGATTGAGTGAGTCCGAGGAGACACGCATGATCATACAAGTTTATTTCGTCACAACCCCCTCTATATGCCCAACCCTCCTCCTCTTACATATGTGATCGTTGCTGCCTCTATACACAAACCCATGTACTTGATCATATTTCGAACTCCGACTGAATTTTAGTTATTTGAATTTAATTATTTATTATATCAAAATAATCCATTATATCTTGTGTAAAGGAAAAGATTTCTTCTGAAAAAAGGAAAAAAATATTTTCAAAATTGCGAATAAATGTTGAAAAATGAAGCGAAAATTTAGCAACAGTTGAATTTAATAATTTTTTTATAAATGTGTCTCCACCTCTGACGTAGTGAGAGTGAGACTTAATGGAAAAACTAAGAGTGATACAAATAGTTGATTTAAAAATAAAAAACGAGTCTAAATCTTTTGCCTGACTGTCAAAACTATTGGAATTACAAAAATTCATCACCACCCTTCTAGAATAATAAATAATTCTTCATTATATATACAGCCAAATTGTAATTTTTATATATCAGTTGGCATGATGCGTTTTAAGAAGAATGTTTCGTTCTCGATTCGGAATGTCGATAATGATTGACAAGACATTCAATATTTTAAGCATAACACCTTATTACCGAATAGCATTAGATGTCTAATTTGTGGTCCTTCCAATTGTGGGAAAACTAATTTAATATTAAATTTGGTATATAATTTAGATGAGCTGAAATTTCGAAATACAATATATACCTCTTTAGCAAATCTATTGATCATCCAAAATATGTAAAAATGAAAAAAACTTTCTCCACATTTAATTAAATTGGTTTATTTTTGTTTGACAATAGTGACCAAGCCCCCAACCAAACGAGGCCCTTCCCGATTCGATCATTATATTTTACGATATCGCTTGTGATAAGTAGGATCGGGTTAGATCTTGTTTTTGCATGGGACGTCATAGTGGTGTAGATTCTTTTTACCTATGTCAAAGTTACTCGAGGGTTCCAAAACATTTAATAAGATATAATGTCAATTTACTTATCATTTTGAACAAAATTTATGAATTATGAGAATATATGACGTTCATGTAAACTCTGACATGTCATTTAAGAATTTTTCCAAAATTTGTCGAAAGTGCTGGGACGATAACAATTACAGGTTTCTTGTGGTTAACAAGGATTCTCCCTTGAAAAATTGGCGTTTCCTGAAAGGTTTTGATGCTATATATTGATCTGTGTATTGCTTTCAACTAAATAATAGAAATCATTCATTGGTTAACAATGGAAGAAACAACATCTCCTTGTTTGACACGTGAAATAGCAAAAATAAGAAAGAATATTAGACAAAAATAAGACGCTCTTAAATGATTCAAGGAGGATAACGATGAATACCTCAAAGTTAAATATCAACCTATTGTTAACGCCATAATAGAAGCATGCACCGATCAACCGAATCAACGAAAACGAGAAGTGGACGACCATTACCCTAAGAGACCGAAATGATTATACATACCTTCTCCTCTCGAACAGACGCCCCTACCAACTCAAAGCGTGTTAAAAGTATTTAAGCCCCCGTTACATGACACGGATTTGGTCCCATCGTATAAGGATGAAGAAGAAACAGAGCCCAAAAGCATTACCCGTTAACGGTTACTAATCTCTACACAAATGTATTTAAAGTTAAAAACAGCCAATCCTGTATATCTTGATGGATTCAACCTGGCAGGAAATATCAGGAAGGTTTTATCAAGAAGAATTACAGTTAGTAAAATATCCAGACCGCTACTTAGCAGAAAAAGTCATTAAGAAAAATAATGGAAAAGCCCAAGAAAAATGGCTCGTTTTCGATTACACACACTAGAGTTGGGTCGATATGAAAAATTTACACATATAAACCAATCATATTTTCAATATTATAGTCAGTTTGTATGGAATACCCCCCCCCCCCAACAAAGTCCCTCGAAGATATTTGCGAAGGATCCTGAGCCTCGCTGTCGAAGAAGCCGAAGATGTCAGCCTCAATTCCGTATAGTCAATGTTGTAGTGAATTTTCGCCAGCATCTCCCTAAATGGCCCTCTTTTCACTACAGAAACCGAAAACAACAACAGCATCAACTTCTTAGACTTAACACTCACCAGAACCAATAACAAAATCGACATCAAAATATGCAGAACACCCACTGCAACACGAAACGTAATAAACGCACAGTCCAACCACCCACACCAACACACTTTCAGCACTGCGACACATGATACACGGACTAAAAATAATCCCATTCAACACCAAAAACTACAACAAAGAGCTACAAACAATAAAAAACATTGCAATAAAAAAACGAATACAAAACAATCACCATACATAAACTTTTAAAAAACAAAACAAAACCACGAAACACAAATCAACAACAAATGGATAACATTCACATCCACAGGAAAAGAAACCTACAAACTAACAAATCTGTTCAATAAACTCTGACTGAAAACAGCACTTAGGTACACACTAACATAGGTAAACTACTAAAAAGAAACATAGGCAGCAACAAGCTAGACAGCAACGATGTTTATAACATCACATGTCAATGCGGATACACTCGCATCGGCCAGGCTGAAAGGAAACTAAGAGATCGATTCAAAGAACATTTTAGATCCTTCAGAGACAATGACGGAAAATCAAATTACGCCACACACTTAATACACTACAACCACGAACCAAACACAACAGAAACAAGCATCACATTAATACACAACGCAAAAAAAGGACGAAAACTAAACATATTGGAGAACCTCGAGATATACAAACAAATAACACTTAAAAACGGAAAACGTATAAACGCACAAACTCACAATCACACACCCCACCTTCACACCACTAAAAACACTTCATAACAAAAAAACGAAAACGTTCAGAAAAACAAAATATCGCTACCAACACCAGGAGAAAACAAAAAACCAACAACGCACAAATAATAACTGACAACAGAAATAATCACCACCAAGACCGACCAACGAACAAGGAGACCACGCCCCCTAACGCAACGCCTCCGGCGGCAAGCGACGGACGCAATACTATATAAACCCTACCCAGACTAAATGGCAAACAGTTTTTCACTGAAGATGGCATAATGCGGAAACGTGTTTGATTAACTCGAACCAAAAGCCCGCGAGTGAAGACAGACCCGGTAAGTGCCCGTTTGCCGGTTCAACATGCTTGCTTAAGGTTACAATAAAACAAATTAATTTTATGGGATTTGTACTAATATTTCTATTAGTGTAATCATATTTAGAGTACAATTGACTTTTTATGAGATGTTTGTGAAATAAAGTCGTCAAAGGTTGAAGTTACATAAAATATGAAATATGACGAAATACAACTGAAAATGAGATCTAACTGTAGAGACGTTTTTGTCACATTAGAAATGCAGAATAACCTTCTGAAGTACTGACAACTTTTCACGGGACACCTAAATTCTGTAAATTGTACGGTTGTTTACGTTCTGATAAACATAACAGCAAGGGTGTGTAGACTTAAATAATCGAAAATGATCAAACTACACCTTCCTCACACACCCCGAGAGAGGAAATTCCACAAACCCGTTGCGATCACCGACGCCCCAACAATCCCTCTATTGATTGTAATGTTACTTGTACATTTTTGTAATTAATATTGTAGACTATAATGTAAATCAAGTTCTTCATTAGTTTATTTTCGTGTATTATAATAATGATAACAATTATTATCAATTATAATGTTCTGATTTGACAAACGTTATAATAAGTGTTATGCAAAGAAATCAGCAATATCACATTTTAATATTATTGTTTGTTTAGTATCGTTAAATCATTACATCCCTTCGAAGATTTATTCTATTGTCGAATAAGTATGCCAGATGAAATCCCTAGGATCACTTATTGAACCAATTCCCGCTGAGAGTAGGGCTGTATGTGAATCGTTCGCCGTAAATTGTTATGATATCGACATAGTAGGGTATTGCTGAGATGTTGAGCCTATCAGGAACCACATGGTTGGCTGTGGTCAACTTTTACCCACCGAATGAAAAGAGTAACATTTTATTTTTTTTAGGTTTTTGTTTAGAGAACGTAACCATATTAACGTAAAATGCTGCATCAAAGGTGCATGTACATAACGGGTAAGACAATAATTTTCTTGATAGTGAACTAGACATAACGAGATATTGATTTCATAACTCTAAGAAATATTGTATGTCTTTTATGACTAGTAGACTGACCATCATGAATATTTAATACTAAATCAAAAAGTGGATGGTATCCTTTCGTCTTCGCTAAATTATCACGTTTTATTGACTAGTGAGCCAGCCACATTGGACGATACCAAATCTAAAAATTCATCCAGACAATTACTAATTATGTTACGCTATTTTATTTAAAGAGTACTTATTTAACCTGCCAGTAATCAATCATTTTTTTGATAGTGAAATGAAACGAGATATAAGGTCGAGGGTCTATCAAGGCTGTCATGACCTCTTTTATCGACCTACGTTAACTGGCCGCATTTCACCATTAAGATATTGTTTAATCTCCGGGAATTGAAAAATGAGAATGAAATTTTTTTCGGATCTTTCTCTCTTTAGTCACGAAAGAGGTCTTTCGGTGATGAATGAACCTTTCGGTCGTATGCGATATTACAATCTTCTTCATTTACTCTCATAAAGCTCTTTATGATTTTCATGTAAATAAATCCATGGTAAATTTTTCAATTTTGTTCTTGAAAAGAGACTAAATTATTTACTTATGGTAACTCGTTTAATTGATTAACCGCGGTCTGAACTCCCGATACGACTTGGACAGCTTATCACGATGAGAAGTGAAAGAGTGTATAATTGAATGTTGATAGTCTAAAAAGGGGAATGAGCCCAGTAGTGTACTGGAGGGGAGAAGATGAGAGTGGATTAATTTGTTGTTATTGTTGAGTCCAGGCGCACATATGTCCAACTCTTCCTTGCCACCGCCACGTCCCTCCGAGTAACGACTCCATTACGGCTCCCGTTGTCACAAACTACCATATGATCGTTCGCTCGATATAGTAGTCTCTTGGTGGCTTCAAATCATCTTACGCTGAACTTTTCTCACGACTTTCACTTCATTGAAATCCAAAAATTTCACTATTGACCGATTGACAATACGTACCCATTTTAAGAAGAACCTTGTGCGTCACGGTCAATTTCTATCAATAGTCACTAGAAATGGAAAAATATATTGATCAAGTAGTGATTTGTTAATTAATAGCAAAACCAATTTTAACGAGTGCTTTAAAATGAAGATGATTTCTGCTCGAACGCTTCCATTTCATTAAATAAAACGGTACTAAAGACAACATACACCATAGAAAACAATCAGAGACAGCGTACATGTCTAACCGGATAGACAAAAATTTTACATATATGAATACAATACAAACAATGATAAGTTCATTAAGGTTAATGCAACGTTAATTGCTTGTGCATTTCATTTCGGATTATAAATCTTACTATTATCATTTGGAGGCCGTGAGACGCGGTCTGGTGGGGCGTAGGTTTTAGACAAATATTTTCTATATCGTGCCAACGTTTCGATCTTTTTTTGAGATCTTCTTCAGGGCCTGGGATTTATAATCATTGTTTAAGTTTTACAAACACATGTAGGCTGTGGGAAATAAATGAATTTCTACAATGCTAGAATCTTTAAATTCAATCAAAGTATTTCTACACCGGGAGATCGCTACCTCCGGATGAGAACTGTGTGTTGTTTGTGTGGTGTGTTGTACACGGTAATTTGCGTTTGATATATTCGAGTTCCGAGACCCTAGGCCGCGTGCATCACCCTGTGTATTAGTGGTGGCTGCTGACGGAGGCCCAGACTGTTTTAGTTTTACATAGTAGTTTTTTAGTTCGTCTTAAGGGACGGTAGCCCTAGGGTGTGTACTGTTAGTGTTTTTATGTCAGTGTAAGTGTAGGTAGAAGGGGTGTATTATGTGTGGACGCAATTTACCCTCATGCCCGGGAGGAAAACTTGGCTAATGGCGGAGTCTTAGTGTGCTGCGATGATATCGAGACAATGTGTAACGAAATAAATAAAATATATAGCGAAAATTTAAAAACAAACTATTATCTAAAGTAAAACTCTGTTACACTCCGGAGGAAATTATTATTGACAATGCTTTGGAAACAGTTTAATCGCAAAATGAAAGAATTATATACCGTTACATATTCCTTCTTACAAAATAGTGGCATGAACGTGTAAACCTGAAATCGTTAAGGTAGAGGTCAGTTCAATCCCCTTGGGGTTCACCCCAGATGCGGAGCTGTCTTCGGGTCGCACTTTCTAAATGCGCTGGGCATTTAGTTCACGGGATGTGGGGGACTTTTCCATAAGACAATGCGTCATCTTTTGTAAATGGTTTTTATCCACATCGTCCTGAAACGCCTTTTTTGTGAAGAGCAGTAGCCTTTTAAATTGTATAAAGTGTGGACCAGAGCCTCCCCGTGGCTGGCATTCTGCGGCTAGCGGGAATCTCCTCCTCGTAGGACGGCTACTGCCTTCCCAAGAGTCTATTTATTCTGTAGTATTTATTGTAGTTGATAGTTAAATATTGTGTCTGTTATTTGTTATTTATTAATTTGTGTCTTCAAATTGTTATTTGTCAAAATGTAATTTGTTATTAGGTAGGTCTGCACTTTTATTTGTTCATTGTTGTTTGTCTTTAGTTATCCTTTGTTGTTGTGACCCTATCATTTCAACTGAGTAAAAATTTAACATTTGTATGCATTATTGATAGGGTAAATGTTTACTATTCTTAAAATGCACGCAGAATGACAATAGTTTATCTCGTCAAGATGCCAATTACTTCATCGACGTGCAGATCTCATGTTGAAATCTCATATCGTACAATTGAATATGTGATTGCATATCTGCTATCAATTTTTATTATAATTTAATTTTAAAAACCACAATAAATATTCACGGGAGAAATAATAATAAGCGTGTGTTGTTTTGTGACTGTTAGCCAATGATTGTGTAGTTCTTGAGATGCGGTCTCGTGTGGCATAGGTTTAGAAAAACATTTTTAGACACAACATTCACAATTTACAGAAATGCATCAAATCAAAACATGTAGTAATCACGAAACGCGGAGTCTAACCTGACCATGCAAGGCACACGACAACAATGTGCATTTCGGTTCATAAAAAACCGTGACTCAGTTGAACGGGCAACAAACATTCCTTTTTTTCAACTAAATCTTCCAAGGTCTCACAGAGCTCATGAGAGTCCCGAAAGTTTTATTAACAGGAACATACATATATATATA